>PNEQ01051821.1:0-14361 GCA_003012365.1 Medauroidea extradentata
CAACAGTCCAACCTTCCGTTTCAGCACAAACATCCGGTACTGCTCCCTAAGGCACACTGGTTTACCAACTTGATCATTTGGCATCATCACGAGCAGAATCATCATCCTGGACTACAGGCATTGCAAGGCATCCTACGCGAACAATATTGGATTTTGACGGATCGACGTGCCATCTCAAATTGCTTGCGTCATTGTGTGCAGTGTTTTCGTTCCAGGCCTTCACCCTGTCAGCCTATGATGGGCTCCCTACCGGCTATGAGAGTACAAGAAGCCAAGCCATTCGTAAAGGTAGGGGTTGATTACGCTGGACCATTTGTGATCAAGTCAAGTCATCTGCGCAAGGCTCCACGTTGTACACAGTTTTAGTCCAGGTCGAGGCTGTATTGAATTCTAGGCCTCTGTGCCCATTGAGTCCCGACCCCAATGATTTGAGTGCCCTAACACCAGGACATTTCTTGACGTTTGAACCGTTGGTTGCTGTCCCTGAAAGAGACCTGCCTGTGAACAAACTCCAGCGGTGGCAACTTGTGGAACAAATTCACCAGAGTTTTTGGCAGCGTTGGAGTAAAGAGTATTTGCACACTATGCAACAGCGTCCAAAATGGCATGGGACGAAGACGAGCCTAGCTCCCAACCAGATGGTCCTTGTAAAGGATGACCGACTGCCTCCTCTGCAGTGGCAATTGGGCCGTATTGTAGAGCTCCACCCAGACAAGGATGGGATATCTCGTGTAGCCACAGTACGCACTGCCTCGGGATTGTTAAAACGCTCTGCAGTGAAGCTCTGCCCATTGCCAGCCGAAAAATTGAAATAGTTATTTAAAGGTGGTGGGGATGTTTCGGACTTGTACATATTGTATATAGGGCCTATATATATATATATTTCATAAATGTGTGAAGATTATGTCGTGCAAGACTGTGATTAGTGTTACCTGGACACACGTGCCCAGTTTGAATTTCCCGCTCTCGGGTGGCTATATTGGACGTACATTTTGGTGTGAGTTGGTATCCTTGTCATTGCCAACTCTTAGGTTGGTGTCCCTGTTCCAGCAACAAGAGGACAGTCTACAACTCAACATGGCGTGAGTGGTCGTGTCGGTGGGCTCGTTCGCCAAATATTGTTAAATCGTTAAGTAAATGTTACATCCATTTAGTTTACAGTCCTTTGTCTCGTTCATGTAACACAAAATAAATTTTAATGAGTACTCGTTCCATTTTGCATAAATCCATCCAAATATGAATTCGCTGAAAGGAAATAAATAACTTAGCCTTCAAAAGTGTTAATTGTACCGTGATCAGCCCATGTGCATTCATTCCGAAGTCTCTCCAGGCGAATGCTGGGATGGTGTATTAACAAAGGCCATGGCTGACTCCTCTCCTAGATCTTGTCATTGTACCAAGTTGTGTGTTACTGTCGTTATTGACCTCGCTGTTGGTGTAATGTAAAGCCTACTTACCTTATCTTATCTTACCTGTATGCCTTCGTGGCTGGAGTTTGGTCTACTAACCAATTTTTCTGTTAGTAAACTTTTGTGTGTTATGTGATTGGTTCTTTTAGATTATACTGTTTTCAGTTAAATATAGTTATCTCAATAAAGTAGAACCTTGTTATAACATTTTCGAATTTTCCCAATAAGTGTGTACTTTACATCACATAAAATGTTTCGACAGAATGATAGAGAGATATATTAAGGTGTATTAAGAATGAAAATGTTTGTGTAATTGTGGGTGTTCTTACCAAGTCGTATAAAGTACCAGCTTCAATGATCAGTTGCTCGAAACTTGCAGATGAATCCTGGAATAGGGCGAGTCACCAAGATGTCGGACAAAATCTAAATCACAGGCATTGGGAATGTATTAACAAGGTTTTACAACTTTGTCTTACATATATTTTTTATTTTTTTTGGTAGGTTTTGGAATTTGAAGTAGCAATGAAATAAAAAAAAATTTAAGATTATTTACATAATTAACAATGTTCTATGTGATCTTACCATTGTGTTGTAGGAGCAGCAGACTCGTGGATCAGTTTCAGAAGTGCAGTTGAATGTGGCAGACGAAGACCACCAGCTAAAAGAACTTCAGGAGAAATATTCACTGCTTCAAAATGTTGAACAAGAAAACTCTGAACTCTCTTGTAAAACTGCAGAATTGCAAGAAGTTAATCTTGCACTGAATAATTTACAGACTGAGAATTCATCGTTGGTGCTAAAATTAGAAGAACTCAGTGTCAAAATTTCAACTCTGCAGCAACAAAAATTAAATCTTGAGCAGCAGGTCAAGGATTTAAGTGCTCAGTGTTCATTATTGGAGAGTTTACAGCAGGAAACAAATTTGTTGCAAGAGGAGATTAAAACCTTAAGGAGTAAGCTGTCCCTCGCAGAAAATCTGCAGAGTGAAAATGTTACTCTGGCTAAGCAAGCAGAAGAACTGCAATCAAAGTGTACCACTCTGGAAACTGTGCAAGGTGAAAACACCTTACTTGTGGAACAGATCGAATACCTAAAAAATGAGTGCTCATCTTTGAAAAATATTAAGGAGGAGAATTCACAACTTTTGGGACGAGTTGATGTTTTCCAAACTGAACTTTTGAGGCTAAGAAATTTTGAACAAGAAAACATCAACCTTGTTGAAAAGGTTAACAGCCTTGAAACAGAGTGCCTGAGAGTAGAGCATTTGCAACAAGAAAATGTATTGCAGGCTCAGAAGATTGCAGAATTACAAACCGTGTGTTCCGTTCTAGAAAATTTGGAAGAAGAGAACAAGGCACTCACCAATAAAGTTGAGGAGCTCAAAGATGAAAACATTCAGATGAAAAAACTGCAGGATGAAAATGTGCGTCTCTTGCATGAAGTTGGTGAACAGTGTGCTGTTGCCAAGAACATTGAGTTGGAGAACTTGGCCAAGTCTGACAAGATTAATCAGCTTGAAGCACAGTGTTCCCTTGTCAGTCGTCTTCAAGAACAGAATAATGTACTTTCACAGAAACTTCAAAAGTTTCAAGATGAGTGCTTGGTTGTGGAAAACTTGCAAGAAGAAAATAGAGGTCTTACTAAGAAGCTGGAAGGCTTGCAAATTGACGAATTATTTGTAAAGAAATTGAAACAAGAGAGCTTATATCTGTATCAGAGAGTAAAGGATCTTGAATCAGATTGTGTTAAACTGCGCCTGGAGAACACAACTCTTATTCAAAAGTTGGAAGAACTGGAGGCACAGTGCATACTTTTGCCAGAACTGCAGAAAGAGAACGCTTCTCTTTTGCAGCAAATCCATGATTTGAATGTGAGGTGCAAGTTCTTAGAAAGGTCACATAATGAAGATGAAAGACAGGTACGTATGTGTAATATTTATTTTTGTGTATCGTATTATTTTAATTTTTTTATTTGTGTTTAATTTAAACTGTCTGGCGTGGCCATTAGCATTGATTCATGACTCGGAGAGATCTTTTTCATCATATTCTTACATTGTTAGTGACTGAAGAAGGAAGCTGAAACCTGAAAATGCCATACCATGGTGTCTTTCAACTGAATGTGTGATTTGTTTTGTACTTTTGCCTAAGCCCCTCTAGATACAACTAAATAAGATTAAATTTGTAGTACTGATATTTCATCAATATTTGTACATAGTAGTTTCAAACACAGGTACTGCTACAGATGGAGGTTGGTAGTACGTTAGTTATGTTTCCATTTTTAATTTTAAAAAATGGTGAGACTTCATCTAAAAATTAATCCTGTGGATGAAAGTGTACATAAATAAAGTTTTGTTATTATTTTTTTCTTGGAAATTAGTTGTGCATGAATAGCCAACATGCTGTTTGCGAATGTTAAATCTCTTAGGCCTATTTATTAACTTTTTATGACACTATTTAATAATTAAAATAATAAAAACTATAACAACGTAATAAAACCAAAATACAGTTTTTTAAGAACTAAATTTGTTGAAAAATTAAACTATTTCTACGGACCTATACTGATTATCCTGTATCAACCAGTGCAACAGCATGCTAATGTAATTTGTGACAGTGTACTATTGGGTTCCCAGGAGGTTCAGCAAATTTTTTTCTTCGTCCCTACAACCTGACACCATGTCTTTCCATGGTTTTGCAGGTACTAGGACATGTGGCATTTAATGTTCAAGTATCATACTCTAGTCCTTCTCTGTAGGTCAGCTAAAGAGGGGCAGTCTTTACAATTGCCTGCAAATACGGTTGAACAGTTGTACAATTATTATTTCACTGTCGTCTCCAAGAGGAGATCCAAGTAGTGTGTTGAGTGTATTTTGTCTTCTAGTCAAGGAACGACAGTGAAAGTCCGTTATAATGTAAATTTATAACGATGCCAAACGTTTATGTTATAACAAAAATACGTCATATTTTTTTTTTAATACTTTTTGCATTTTGTTCATGTATTATTTGAAGGTACATTTTTACTGTGTAAATTCACAATAAAAGTAAAAGAAATGTACATAAAACTTAATGAACTGACATTTTAAAAATATACCAGCACTTACTACCTATCAGCAAAAATATGAAATGTGCAGCCGTAACGCACAGTATAGCTATGCGCACAGCTGATGTCAGGGGCCAGGCTGACAGGGTCAGGCAAGGTCATGCCGCTACGTGCTGCGCCGGCCGCAGCTGGTTTGCAAGAGATGTGTTCTAAGCCAATCTTCTGGCGTGCATAGTTGCGAAGTTTTGAAAATATACTAACCTAAATTTCACTCAAGTTTCATGTTTACATTTCTTCATATATTACGTTAATACCTTTAAAAATAGTCAAATAACACTTGCACGGAATTTAATCTCCATTTTAAAACTGTCAACATCAACAAATAAAATTAAAAATCACTTTTGAAACAATTGGCCAAAAACACAAGAAAAAATGTACAACTTCAAACTCTTGGGAAGTTACACAAAAAAATTAAAACTTATTCCTTTTTTAAAAAAAAAAACAAATAAATTTTTATCTGTTTGGCTTTTACTATACTTTCCGATAAATCAAATGACTGTACCGCTTGAAAATGCATCATATCTTGTGTCAAAGCATATTTATGCTAGTAGAAGCTACTGATTATAACAAGTGCCTACATGATATATGCGACGGAACAGCTACGTCACTTTGCTCATCATAATTGTCATCTTCCTTTGACGTGGCGTCGTCTTGACTAGTTACAAGATTAACATGTTCGGTGTCCGTCATCTCCCCGCACACGTCAACATGATTATCTACTGTGACAAATTCCTAAAAAGTGCATGACACGTTTAGTTGCACGACAATAGAAGGCCAAACAGTATGCTCGTCTGCTGAACTGTCAGGCAGTGCATCTTCCAATGAAGTAGCAGCATCATCAGGATTGTTGCAGAAACCTGCGTGCCTGAAACACGTAGCAATCACTTCAGGCATAATGTTTTCCCATGAAACTGCCAGTGCCCTAATTGCCTCCAACACGTTCCACTTGCACATGGTTTTGCCGGCAGCGAGTTTCCCCATAACCGCATTCACTAGCTGCTTGTGAAACTAACGTTTCAATAGATTAAAAATGCCCTGATCCATGGGTTGCAAAACTCTGGTACAGTTAGCTGGTAGGAATACCAACTCCACATTTTACAATTTAATGTCGGGGTGTACCGGGCAACGTTCAACAAACAAAACCGCTTTACGATTTTTTACGCCCATTCTGGCATTGAAGCTGTGCAGCCATTGTTTACATAGCTGTGACGTCATCCATGCTTTTTTATTTGCTTCGTAAAAACATGGAATGGTGCGTGCGCCTTTAAAATCACAGGAATTTTTTTTTTCCTATTACATAGGTTTTTAACTTATCACTACCATCTTATTTGCGCACAAAGCACAGTCAGCTTCTCCTTGCTGCGTTTACCCCCTTTGAAAGAGTCATTTCTTACTGCCAGAGTTCTGTCTGGCAGCAAATTATAAAATCGACCAGACTTGTCTGCATTATACACGTCAGAGGGTTTGTACCTATCCAATATTTATGCAATAGTAGGTTTCCAATTGTTGACAGCTTCTTTGTCGACACTCTCCAACTCCCCAGAAATTTTGTGCAGTGATATACCTCTTCTTACCTTAAGTCTTTGTCGTCAATGTAAGTTGTACGGCTAGTTGCGCAGCTTTAGCCTTCAACATTGCGCCATCAACCGGAATTCCGCGTGTGCGGTTTTGGGAAAATCATGTAAACAATGCTTCCTCAAGATCAATGTGTTTTGCAGCTCAAAGTTTCTTGGTTTTTCCAGATGCACAATCTGTAAAAGCCGCCGACTGAATTTTCTCCTTATTTTTTAAAATGGTGAACAATTTAGATGGTATTATTCTGTAGCATCTTCCAATTTCACTTCTACTGACGGACACATTTTTACACTCTTGAATAATTTTTAAATTTGTTGACAGTTCAAGAGATTTGCATTTTTTGTCCATCCTGAGATGGCAAGAATACTGCTACGTTGAAACGCGCTACACGTACAACTGCAGTCAGACTTTCAACAATGCGTTTACTTTGACCCGCACAATGTACCGTACACAAAACTCTCTAGTCTCCATGTGCCCGAGAACACTTTAAATTGTCTGAACAATCTGATTCTTGAATTAACTTAACACAAATTACTGTTTAGGTTCCCTTTTACTACGTAGGACTGGTAATCTGCGCAGCCCCCTTCCCCTCCGTTAGCAATCGTTGCAACAGTTACGGTATTTTACATTGCAGTTTTAAATGCCATAAAATGTGCGCTTCCTTTTACAATAAAAAAATTATGCCACATAGCCATAAATTAAGCCTGCAGTTCGTTGTTGTAATTCATGATGAACACTGCTTCATAGTAAGATCTTTGATCAGGCTCTTGTGCACATTGTTGACAAAAAATCAATTCTTCACAAAATTTTTAAATTATGCCACATTTTGTGAGTGTTTATTCCGCTTGTGTTACCAAAGGCTGGCCGCAGTGGTGACTAGAACCTAGTGACACGACTAAACAACATTAACACACGAGGACTTATCATGCAGCAACCAAACGTAAACAACTTTCACAATGAAGTGAAAGGGAGGGGTTAGGAGGGGGCCATAGGAGGTGGAAAGGCCTGCACACAACGATGGGCAGAGCGATTTGGAGCCAGGTTCATTCACGTCGCTAGGCGCTTCAGTAGCGTGGCATGCAATGCGCCGCAAGGCAAGCCATGCTCATTCTGGGGCCTCACCTTGTGCTGTGCGGCTATGTCAGCAGCAGCATCTGCGTTGCTTCATTTGTGGGACGTGTGGAAAACTACGAATATGTTTCACCTTTTTTTAAAGGAAAATTACAGTATAGTAAGCTATTACTATAGCGAAAATGAGCCTGCGGTACATCTGTTATAGCCGAATTTTTTAACCATGTAATGTACCGGGAAACTGATGGTGCCAATTAAATCTCTCGTTAATGCTGATTTTTCGTAGTAGCCAGTACTCGTTAAAATGGACTTCCACTGTATTTGTAATCCATTTTACAGCCATTATGCACATAGAGGTACTGTCAATTCTGCAAAGTGATTATCATGTCTAATGAAATATGTATATGTATGTTCCTACCATATTTGGGTGTCACTCGACACTTTTGACATGTTTTCTGTTGGTGATTGTGTTTTGGAGTTCAATAACTGCAAGCTGTTCTTCGCGTTATACCCTAAAACACTCTTGAGAATTTCCCACTTTAGAAGTTTTTCCCCTTAATAAGTTTGAACTGTTTTTACCACATCTATAAGTACATATAACAATAGAAAAATGACCATTTTAAGAAGTTTCTTGGCTAAGAAATTTAAATTTTATTAGTCTCTTCGGAAATTTCTTAACAGGGTTTTATGGATTCAGTAATTCTTAAGTTAAGGAAGTAAATTAGTAAAAGTACTTGCTACAGTTGCATTTCTGTTAGGATACCAGGATACTGACATTTTTACAATGACCTTTATATAGATATGTACAAGTACAGTACTCACATAAGTGTACTAGCAGGTGTGTAAACAAAAACATACATAGTTTACTGAGCAGTCCTGATATTTTGCTGGCCAAGCAACGGCATGATAAAATGTGTTATCCGTCTACATTTTTTCTGGTTACGCACCTGCAAGTACAACACGTGAGTTCGTGTACATTTTTGTCTCAATTTTATTGAAATTAGTAGCCTTGCTTCCTTTTGCCATCTTCTCTTTGTTTATATAACATGATACCTACATTTCTCTGTAGGAAATGCACACACTGACATATGAATGTGTTTTAGCTGTAAGCAGTCATGGTATGCTTCAAATATTTGTACAATAAACTACTTAGCCTTTCCCACAATTTTTTTTTTCCTTAGCCCATGGAAGATATACAATGTTGAGCTAGCTCAGCATACAGCCTTTATATGATGATGATATAAATTAAGTGAGCAGCGTAAATTGGATTTTGCACCGAATAGCCTTGTTTCAAGATTTTCCAGTGTGCAGAGTGTGGTTGAAATAGTAAAACTATCATGGTTAGCCCTACCACAGTGTAACTCTCTCCCCATCATGTTGTTACATAATATCACACGTAGACAAATTTTCAATTCAAGTGCAGTATTCCTACTCGATAAGAATTTGTGATGTTCTTAGCATCATTACAATTAGAATAATAATGTTGGCAATACTGTCTCAATAGAAGAACAAGTTGCAGGTCATTTTAAAAATCAGGTCAGTTTGGCTGAATTGCTTTGGCATTGTTAATTTCCTCCAGACTGTGACCCTGGCCATTCCCAGTGGCTATGCTTTGTAGTTCATGAAGATAATATCTAGTTGCTATGAAAATGCCAATGTTTTGCATTTAGTGGAGAAGAGATTACATTATGCTGTAGGGTTTGTCATTCCATCTCCAGAAATAATTGTAATTTTAGAGGGACTCATTACATCATGTGCAATAAATGTCGTACCTCACAGCAAAATTTGTTGCAGGCTGTGGTCTCGGCTCAGGATCAAGAACTCAGTATTCTTAAATTACAAGAAGAAAAAAATATTCTACAGGAGGCATATCTGAAAGTGTTGCAAGATATGGAAAACAAGCATGGTAAGATACCACGTGGTATTTGTTTGCTTTCTATGACAGAATTTTCTTACTTGATTGAAGTAGTGTTTTGTGTACAGGGCATTAAATGTCGTAAGTTATGTAAATGCTGGATATCTACCAGTTATAGAAATCCTAATAAATCACGAAAGGAGGAAGTCGCACAAGTCGTGGTAACATCACAGATAGTTGTGACTTAGTCACTGATTTGTGCTTCACAGTGACAGGACCCTTTTTCACTACATCATTCACCTCAAGGAGTGTGTGAATGTTCCTTTGTCCGTCCCTCTCCCCTTGCATGTTACCTCCTCTCCCGTATTCATGGTGCGGTTCGTTCTTACCTCTTAGCAGGGGAGTAGCAGCAAAATACTGTTCGTAGTCATCTGCTGAAAGATGGCCACAAGCTACATGTCGTGTGCATTATGATCACGTGTGTGTTAGTGAAGTGGAAAGAGGTTTAAGTCATTTTGAAGGTCAGTCCTGCTATATTAGTAATGCTGCATACATGTCTTGCTTTACAGTGAGACACGAAACTCGTTTTAAGGTGTACCAAAAAAATTTTTTCTTGTCAAGTTGTCCTGATTTTTTTTTCTCCCCCTATCTTATGTACTTTAGACAAATGTTGTACTGGTTCCTTAAAACAGACCATGGCAGTTTAGCTTCTTTTTCTTGTTTTCTCTAAGCTGCTGGTTCAGTCTCTAAAGATCTTGCTGTCAATAACACACACAAGTTATACTACTGTGCTTAGCTACATCAAAAACCTATCTTGTGTTTCCCATTAAGCTAATGCATCACATCTTGTCACATTTTATATCATCATGTACAATAAAGGAGGATTAGTTATTACAACATTACAATTTGTATGTATCCGTATTCCTTCTCTTTCAAAGAGATAAAAATATTTGCCCAACTTAACATAAATATTTACATTTTATGTTTTTCAAACTATTGCGATACTACCACCTTAATTAATATTTCATTAGTAACAGCCAGGTAGTAACTTTTTCCCACAGTTAATCATATAAATGGTACATACTAGTAATGGTAGCTATGTAATACCAACTTAAAATGTACAAGACTACTGGAGTTTCACATGCCATTGTTCTGTGAAAAGCCGATGGACAAAAAGAGATGCTTCCTCATTGCATGGTAGACAAAAAACACATGTTTAATGTGTAAACTCTCAGTATGGTCAAAAAATGTTGTATTTAGTATTGTTATGTAAGTTAGACCGATCAGTATGATAAAACTGTAGCATGTTGGACTCATGCTGGAGAACCTGGTTTCGATCCCTGGCTCCAGGCATCTTGAATTGATTTTCTTTTGTTTCCCAAAATTGCTCCAGGCGAATGATGCGATAGTTCCTAAACAAAAGCCATGGCTGATTAAGGCCATGGCCAATTCCTCTCCCAGTTCCTGGCATTTTGTAAAGTTGTGCATAACAGTCTCTAATTACCTTGCTATCAACAAGATGTAAAAACTGACGTAAATAAGAAAAGTTAGCCGGTTAGTTTTAGTAAATCAGTTCCTGAATGAAAATGCAGTAATTTTTTTTACTTAACTCGTTTCTTATTGGTTGTTTCTTTTAGCGTCCTGTTAATAATCAGTCAAGAAAGTGAAAAAGGCACACTCTCTCCAAAACTCGGGACAAAATGCTCATACGAAGAGCAAGTGATTTGACACCTCACATACTTAAGTAGGTCTCGTGTTTTGAGGTATCTAATGTGTTAGTGTTTTTCGCCATCTCTGAGAATATATGGTTATAGATGAATTAATGAAGCTGTAAGAAATTCTGTGAGGTATGCCTGTACGTAGCCAGAAGCTATGTCTAGCGAGTATAGTTATGATTGTTAATACGGTATGTAGCATTTTAATCTTGAAGGTCACGTGTGGTGAGATTCAGGATTTAAAAAGGTTTTGCATGTGATTAATTTACTTCAAATATGATTATGTGATTGTAAGTTAATTTTAATGTTTAAAATCCCCAAAAACTAAAATAAATTTTTTTTTTTCTTTTGGGTGTTGTATTGGTCTGAAAACAGCAGTGCACTTGGTTGGACTGTGTGCAGGGTCACTAGATGAGCTGAGTGGTCAGTTGCAACGAGAACTGGAGGAGTCGGAGAAGCTGGACCTGAGCCTTCTAGAGAGGCTGACTTCTTCAGATGAAGATGTTCCAGCTACTGAAATACTAGAACCATCCTTGGGCATCATTCTCAAGAAGATTTTGGCTAGTGACATTTCTGTGAGTGTTGATATGCTTACTGTCACAACTAATGAACAATTTCATACTTCATTTTACATGCACAAGGAGAAAAAGTGCAAATTGAAATGGAAGTATGTACAATAGTTTTACTAGCATGTTTAGACTAGTTGTCTTATTTTGGCTATGTTATTCATCCACACCAAAGTAAGTTATTCTGCTAAATTTGTATTAGCAGCACGACAAACAAAATTAACTTTAATGTTGTGGTCGTATCTGAATGGCTGCAGACATAATTACATTCCATTAGACCCTCTCACGCAAAGAGACAGTATAAGAGTATGGGTATGGGCCCAAGCTCGATGTTTTGACTTTGTGGAAGTCTACCTTGATCACGGAATATGTCCGAGTTGAGAAAAATGTGTATCTCTGTACTCCCCACATCTTCGTCTAAATGTCTGTATGTATAGTGTACGTCAGACAAATGTGTGCTACAATAATTCCTTCATGCTTGTTTCAAAACCATTACGATTGCAGGGAGACTCCCTCCCAGCATTGAGCTGTTCTGTCACAAATGGCTTGCTGGCATTTGTGAAAGGGGTAGGACGGTAATTTAAATTGACGAGTTAACAACACGCACATACATTCAAACTTCTACCGTAGTGAAACACTGAAGCATTTATACTGTGTAAAAACTGGCTCTACGCTAGTTACTGGTATAGATGTCAAGGGGTTGGTAAAATTGGTACAACTCGTGTGTGTCAAAGCAAGTGACACCCTTTGAGCATCATTCTGCATACCTGCTAGCCTATTGATAATATACAAGGATAGTACAAACCTCTGAAAGATGTCACTGTCTTGTGTGTTGTGTCAATGTTTCCACCAGCTCTGTCATTTGGTTTTGCAGAAACAGCAGTGCTTCTGATGTAGGATACAGCCAGTGTTTCTTTTTGAGAATGGGCAGGGACAGTCTTAAACACACGGCGGTAGTACAGTGTAATGTGCCAGATACGTGGAACCCCTGAATTACATCCCCTTATTCTACACTTTCCTGCCATTTACACTGTTTTTATTTGGTCCCATTTAATGATTTTACATTATAACCTTCCCTCAGATTACACTTTCCTGCATTTTACACCATTTTTTACTGGTCCCTTGAGAAGTGTAATTCAGGGGTTCCACTGTAGTTCTATCCTGAGTTGTAAGGAAACTATATACCTTCAGCAGCTGAAACATATTCTTGAGAGACTAGTTAGTCGAGGTAATTGACAGATCATAAGAAAAGTTATTTACACTTTAGCAACACATACTACAGAATCACTAAGAAAATGCTGCGATATTGTGTTCTGTAAAGCTACTATGCAAGTTATATTGAAACACCACAACCTTAGTTGGGAACAGGGACAATTGCTGCTTAGGAAGACTAAACAATGTTTACAAATAACTCGTGTATAGTTGTTCACCTTCAAAAATGTTTTCCTGCATAAGAATCTCATCATCCTTCCCATCTTCCTTCCACACTTACGCACCAACCCATCCACTCTTTTTTTCTTTCTCCCTCTCCACATTTTTTACTTTTTCCTGCACTGAGCGAGTTGGTGGAACGAGTTAATACATAGAAGACTTGCATTTGGATGGAACCATATTCGATCCCCTGGTCTGGTCATTTTGATAATACATTTCCATTGTTTTCCAGAATCGCTCCAGATGAATACTCGGATGGTTCCCTAATAAAGGCCATTGCAGTTGATTCCCAGTTTTCCTGTTACTGAATCAAGTTGTCTTTTACCATCTCTAATGATCATGCAGTTGACGAGACATAAAGCCTATTTATCTTACCTCACCTGTATCCTTAGAGTTAATGCTTTAAAGTCTCTCAATGTAGTTCATCTCCAATCTCCTGCGACTTGCAGTTTCTTCTTCTCCGTACAGTCATGCGTTCAAGTTTTCTTTTTGTTAACTTCGCAACTATTCTCTTTTCATATTTAGTCTGTTTATTCTGCCTTCTTTTAATCTTTTCCCTTTGGTTTCTCTGCTTTGCTCATTCCTTTATTCTGCTCTTTGCTATTTTTGGGTAGTTGGGTTTCGTTTAAGTCACTCATGTATTTTTTTTTCTAGTTGCATGTATTTCTGTGTGATATTTTTAAAGGTTTTTATTTGTTTGAGGTTGTAAGCAAAGAGTGTGGAAGGGAAAAAGAGAGTTCACTGCCAGGTTAAACCTCTTTGCTTATTTCTGCTGTATTTTCGGCTCACTAACTCTTCCAGAAGTACCACAATTACGCAGTATGAAATTCCATCTTAAATAATGTGGCGTTGCAGTCATTGGCCATGTTTGTTTACATCTTTGGCTGCAGGAGTGTGCTGGTATCGCATTCACGTTGCTGGTGGAAGTAAAAATATTGGTACTGTAAAACCGACGAAGTATATTAAGTGTGTGTGTTAATTGTCGTGACATTTTTCTTAATCGGTAAGACCACAAAATAATTTTTCTTGCCGGAGTGCGGATTTGAACTTGCAACCCTGTACTAATCACATGCCCTTTACCATCGGCTATCAGTACACATACGAAAAGGTACCACTATGATCCATATAGAAGTAACCTTTATGTTAATTTAAAAAATTTATTAATATGGTCTGTTGAATATTTCTGTGTAATTTTATATTATAATTAAATATTTTGTTCTTGCATGTCTGAACATTGTATTACCTATTATTATTATGGTTACACTGAGGTTTCCGGACGACGTCGCAAGACTCAACACACTGTGAAGTGTTCAGCCACTTCCCCATCTTGGTTAAATCTTTAAAAGGTGTTTTTATTTTCTTATTTAAATTTATATTATGTAAATCTTTCTTAACAGGCTATATGCCATTTTCAGGGTGAGTCTGTCAGGTGTCCGGTGTGATGCAACAGAATTCAATAACCTAGTAATTGGGGACATGTTAATTTAAATTCATCGTTTCAAAATTCAATATAAATATAGTCAAGGAATTTTAAAGTAGAGTCATTTGATTATTTTCCTGGCTTGTTGGGTTTCAAATTGACCACAGTAAAATTTTAATTATTTTTGTTGATATAACTTTTTCTTGTATTTTGGCTAATTTTT
>PNEQ01051822.1:0-14362 GCA_003012365.1 Medauroidea extradentata
AAAAAAAAAAAAAAAAAAAAAAGAAGAAGAAGAAAAGCCAGTAATTTGTAGTCGACAGACATAAAACATACAGATAATTCATTAAAGAAATGTAGTCAAATCCCAGAAGACGGCACAAGGACAAAAACAGATTCAGAGCAACACAAAACTAATTCCCAAGTGGAATATAGTTGACTGGAGAAAGACGACACAAAAACAACCAAACAGACGGAAAAATAAAAACCAACAAAAATGGGGTGAGTGAAAAATGGCAACAATTGGATGAACGACGACGGCAACACAAATAACAAGAATCACAAATGGATGTAAACACAGGCAAGACACAACACAGACAAATAGAACAGACCAATTCAAAATCATATGAATAAAAAATAGTAGGCTTCTCAAGACAACAGATGCGACGATTCGCCCGCAATGGCGTATGTCTAAAAAAACGGTTCTGTTTATAATACGAACCCATTGCAGCAATCGTTCAAAGAACATTACATTTAGTTCAAATTCAGTACTATTTTAATGTGACCAACATTGTGTTATTTATTTAAATAAATTTCGCACTTACTGCACTTAAAGATTTGAATACATTAGTAGGCCTACTCCGTATAATCCCGTTTCTGCTTTGCCAGTGTGACCGGCCGCCGCATTAGACCAGTTTACAGTGACCTAAGATTAAGGCCATTGTTTCACGTTTCTACTATTTTCGCGATAATTATATTTTAAGCCTCGACGAGAGCAGATACGAAAAATCTGTTGTTTGACTGTTTTGTTTAAAATGGTATTCATCATATTGGCTTTTTTTCAGGCAGTATAAATACTAAGGGTTTAGCTAAATATGTAACTAACGAAAATTTTGTTTATTTGCTTATTTGTCGGGACCGTACACCCTCGTGTAAAAACACTGTCACGATGAAAACTATTATAATCGTGCTGCTTAACAGATATGTGATATCTACTCCCGTTTAAGCTGACCTTAAAAGAAAGGCAAAACTCCACGTAAACCAATGCACGTTGCATGGCACCCTCTTTGGGGAAAAAACTCATTCTGTAGAGTACTCATTTTTTATGCATTAAAAAACATTCATTAGAGCGGGCATTTTAAGAGTGGATGTCAGCTCCTTAAGAGAAAAAAAATTTTGTCAGAAAAAATGTAATAAAGTAAGCTGGCGCCTGCACCGGCAGCTGGCTAAGCGTGACGTCAGCGTCAGCTGGGAGCCAATCTTCGGAGGACGTACTGCCCGCGATAGCCATCCAGACTCATGCATATGCAGGCTTCTAGGGGCGGGGAACTGGGAGGTGGTACGATCGCCCCCCCCCCTCCCCCGCCCTTCCTTTCCCGGCAGAAACAATTTCCCCTGTGTGGTTACGGGTTCATCCGCCCACAGATAGCGGCCCTCAGCCTGATAAGAGCGGCTGCACACGCGAGACCCACCGCAGTGTAGCCAACAGTAGCGTAATTATACTCTGCGCGGTGTAATTTCAGTCTTTGAAGTACATCCCACTACCTGAAAGCAGTCGGCACATGCCCCTACAGGTTCTTCACTATCATGTCAGCTGTTTTGAATTCCGTCTTGTGAGGGCGAGGTGAGGTGAAAGGGTTTTACGGCCCTTTAAGACGGAGCGTCAGACAATTTGATTGTATTTTCAGTTTTTGAGCCATAGCATTTATTCAAATTGTATTATCAAAATGTTCTCTTCGACAAAGCATAGTATATATTGTTGGTAAAATGCTTGGCATGAAATATAATGGAATATTGTATTAATTCGTCATGCAGGATCATTACAAGATAATTCTTGAAAGTTAACCGATAATTCTCTTGCAATGATTCTGCATGACAAATCAATGAAATATTACGGTGTTATTTATGCTAAGCAGTTTACCAAGAATATATTCTATGCTTTGTTGAAGATAAAATTTTGGTAGTCCATTTTGAACAAATGCTATGGCTCAAAAACTGAAAATACAATCAAATCGTCTGACACTTCCCCCTAACATCAACGCCTTAAGAGCCGATGAGGGTGGGCCGAGCTGAAGGGACAACACGCCTCCTAACCAACTACGCTACGGAGGCCGGCACCATCTCGTGAAGAAGAAGAATAACAATCAAAACACATGTTTTACTATCGTGAGTCTGGGTTACTTTGTGATCGCTCGGATGACTTGATTTTGTTGTATTCTGGTTAAAAAAAAAAGTTGATGATAATAATAATACGCAAATAAAATGAAAACCACTATGTGTTTTCCGCCTTCTGGCAGGGTCACAACTTAGTTGGAAGAAGACCAGCGAGACAGGCCTGCTGCCTTCCGGCCCGAGGAATGTATGAGGTGAGATGAATGTGGAGCAGTGACAGATTGAGAGAGGCGGGGAAAACGGGATTTCCCCGAGAAAACCCACCGGTTAAAGGCAATGTGGAAAATCCGTGTCCGGACCCACCAGGTATCGAGCTCGGATAGCCTTGGTGGGTGGAGAGCGGCATCAGTTAAAATATGCAAATAAATGGCATATGCACAGTATGGCATATCAAAGGGATGACAGGCTGGCACCATCCAGTTTTGGAAAGTTAAGACAGCAAAAATATATATCCCTCTTGATGATGACATTTAAACCATTTTTGGCTTAAAATAGCCATTAATTTTTTTTTGTAGTGAAAATCATAGGTGCATCTTGGATTGTAATGTGTACTAAACATGTTCATGTGTACGCCAACGAAATAAAATTAAATTGAATAGGCGAGTTTAATTTCATCGCCTAATTTAAAAGTGTAGGTTTTTTTGTGCCTTAAAAACCTAAATCTTTATTTACCAAAACAAAATTATGATACCGGTAACTTTCAGTTAACTTTTTTTTAAGTATTCCACTCGTCTGAAATTAAAATTTGAAAGAAAAAAAACATTACTTTTTTTATTACCTATTTTAAGAAAATTGCCTAGATCCAGTTACAGATGCTGGAAGAAAAAACGTAACCACGGGTTCAAAAGTTCTTTCATTAGCCTACAGAGAATTGTCAATTGTCCATGAAGCTGTTTGACAGCAAGACATGCTCTACACTGGCAATCTATCTAGTACTGGCCATCTAGTAAACAGTATTTCTTATCAATTTTTACATACTATTCTTTTATTTCCTAGATTTTTTTTTCAACTCACGTTAGACGTAAAAACTATTTCCTGCAGAAACATGAAAAATAATGGCGATACAGATGCCATAATTAGATACTTAATGAAATGTCTAATCCAATTAGTTGAAATATTATGTACATATTTAAAATTTTTGAATGTTTCTTTATATTCACAATATTTTTTAACGCAAAACAATACAAAGAGTGATATTAGCTATGCGTTTACATGTTTATCCGCTGTGAACTGTCATTTATGTATGTAGTTTCTTTAATGAGTAAGTAGAGAAAACAGTCTTTTTTTTTTTTTTTTTTTTTTCCTGCCATTAGAAAGGAAAGAAATTCACTTTAGTAGTCGAAAATCGAGGACCGATTACGATGTAAGGTTTTCGTTTGGAATATATTGTACGTTACAGACCCAGTTTCGCAGACTGCCGCAGTTTGTGTAACATAGAAATGCGATTCGTTATTCGCCCGTTTCAGCAAATAAGCCTCACTGCACTTTTTCTTAATGACTGTCGCGTATATACTGCACTGCAGTTCATTCATTGCTGACAAACTATGACGGTATACTGCGTTTAGAGTAATTAATAAGACATTTTGAACGCCGCGCCGTGAGGAAAGACCCCAGCATTACAGGCATTTCTACCTGCGCCTTACGTGTTCTGTATCGAGTATTCTATTTTTGACGAGTAAGTAGGATGTATAAGCGGAATCCCACGCATTAACCAAATTTCAAGAATTACAGTGAAAATCCCTCAAAATTGAACGTCAAAAAAAATTACGTGTTATGTTTGACGCTACTCGATGAAGATAGCAACATTATTCAGTCTTGTACATCAGCCTCCAAGACTGCTTACATTTATAGCTGTATCGTATGTTAGTTGCTGAAATCTGCAACCTTCACTTATTTGAAGAGATCCAAAGAATGTAAAAACACGAATGTGTCTACTCTCGATCTCGGATGGCCACGACGGTTAGGATGGAGTAAGAGGATACCTCGCTAGTGTGCATTGAGCGGAACTCATACATCCAAATTTGCATATTCAGAGAGATAATGTTTTCAGCTACTATACAAGAAAATTAATTCTGAGCAGTAGATTAAAAATAACTCTACTACATTCATATATTTATTTATTGAAATGTTTTTCTTTCCTTTATCTTCCAAGACTACCGACCATTGAAAAATCTAGTGTTATGTTCTAACAACACTAAGCGTTGTAGATAGGTACACTCAGGAACAAAATATAAATCGATGTAATTATTTTATTTATTTATTAACTTTCACTTTGGCCTCATGGATCTTGGCTACAACCAAGTGCGTACGCTAGATTTCGTTAGGAAGGGGGAGCTGAACCTTGTTCTTGATTAATATCAACTTAATGAATGTATAGGCCCATATAGGATAACTTCTAGTAATGCAAATATGGTTCACAGAAAACAATTCATACAACGAACATTAAAACATATGATTAAATAAAAATAAAAATTTTTATTTTATAAAACAATTTCGTTTATTTTACAAATTAACGCATATACAACTTGTACCACCAGATAAAATGATAATTTACGCAAGGGTGCCTACCACTCTAAACAGTATGATGCTAACTACTCTCCCTAACTAATGCTGCAACGTAGTTTTCACATAAAATTATTTTGCTGGCAACCCAAGAAAAGTAGGGAGTTCTCCCCCCACCCCCCTTAAGGAAAATAAGCAAGCAGGAATTTTAACATGTTTAAAATATGTAATTTTGTTCGATAGACAGTTTCTTTCTTTACTTTTGTGAGCACTTTTCATATTTAACGTCTTAAGCTTTATAAAGAAAACGGTGATGAATTTCTGGGAAGGGGGCCTCTCCGCCCTCATCCTCCTGCGTACGCCCTGGCCCCATCACCATCACTGGTTGGCAAAATTGGTCCGCGGAGAGCTGATAAGAAACTCGTCGGTGTTGACGAGCGCTACGGGTGGTTCTACCCGCAATTTCATCGTTAATATCCTCGCCTAGGAAAAATGCCGCTACGTTATCGCGCAGACCACGCCCACTGAGGGAACGAATACTAGTAGCTGCTCCTTTGTTTTGCTCCCTCCCGGTCGTCCCACCTGCCGAGGCGTTTGCGGTATGTCACTAGGCCAACATACAGCAAGTATTTTACTTGACTTGTTCGATAAGCGACCCGGCTGAAATACAATCGCATTAAGCCATTCTACCCTGTTTACACAATCTTTAAGGCTCGGTTTCAGTCGCCATATTGAATTTTATTATTTTTCGCTTTTTTGGAATTCTGAAAAAAAAAAATGTTAAATACGCCATTATACCGCAAATTTTATTTACATTTCGCTACAGTACAGGCCTTCCTTGCGATTTGGCTGTTAACTTATAATTATGTCGCAATTTGTATGACAAATTTTTTATATTCGTAATTTACCCGACAAATTGCGGCGTTATTATAAGTTAACGGCTAAATCGCAAGGTCTGTACTGTAGCGAAATGAAAATAGAATTTGAGGTATAATCGCATATTTAACAATTTTCTTCTCAGAATTCTAAAAAAGTGAAATATAATAAAATTCAATGTGGCGACTGAAACCGAGCCTTAAGGGGGAGTATTAGACAATTTTGCAGTATTTTCAGTTTTCGAGCCATAACATTAATTCAAATTGTATTAAAAGCCATTTTTCTTCGACAAAGCGTAGGATATATTCTTCGTGAACTGCTTGACATAATAATAATAATGATAATAATAATAATAATAATAATAATAATAATAATAATAATAATAATGAATCTTTCATTAACTTGTCATATAGAATCATTGCAAGATAATTATAGGTTAACTTTAAAGAATTTTCTTGCAATGATTCTGGATGACAAATTAATAAAATATTCCATTATTATTTATGTCAGGCAGTTTGCCAAGAATATATCCTACGCCTTGTCGAAGAGAAATTTTTTATAAAACAATTTGAATAAATGTAACGGTTTGAAAACTGAAAATACAATAAAATTGTCTAACCCCCCCCCCCTTAAGCCAGCTCGAGACCAGGAAGATTTTACTTAAGCAGACGACACACGCAAAATATACTGTGATCTTTGAACTATTCCTGAAAAGTGTTACTAAATTTTGAAGTGAAAAGTTTTTATTGGCCAAACCCCATAACGAGCATATATTGCCGAGTTGAAGAACAGACACATAATAAAACAAAAATCAATAAATTAACTAATTAAATCAATGCCAATTTAAGCTGTCGCCAACGAATATGTAACACGCACACAATTTCGGAAAGGAATGTGTTGTCTTTTCCAGAAAGACGACACAAAAACTGAACAAAGAACACATTTGTTTCCGGAACGTATCAAGGAAGATGACACAGAAAATTATAATAATATAATAAAGCACCCAAATTAGGTGAAAGAAAAATATCGACAAAAATTATCGATAACTACGAAAGCATCCAAATGAAAAAGACACAGGTGAATGTGAACACAGACTACACATTCGTTTGCAGTGACGTATGACCACAAAAACTGTTCAGTTTACGAAATAATGTTCAAAAAAGTTCTGCGTGAACCGGTTTTGAATGAAAGCGTACGGACCACAGGTTATCGGGAGGAGTGTATGGATTGTCACACCACATGTGATAGCAACACACGCTACAAATCGCAACCCGGAGAAGTCAACTGAAGGGAGTTGAACCTAAACACGAAGTATGTGCGTTATACAATACTTATTCGATTAGTTTGTACAGTGTATTTGTAAACTGAACACGTCAGTACTGAAGCTTGAGAAGTATATTTTATTCTAATTTATGAGTAATACAAACACATTTTTCGTTTGCGCGGTAGAATACTTAATACTGTTTTCGAGGTGCTGTTTTTATTGGACTTAAATATGTAGGCTATACCAAACAACAAACTACGTTGCCTTATAGTAAACTATTATATTTGACAAGCTATACATTATTTTCACTTACTCTTAACTCACGTCATCTGAAGCTACGAACGTCATTCAGACGTTTAGTAATAATCTGGTCAACACCTACACAGTAAACAAATATTTGTACTTTTACGAACAAAATTCTTTGAAAACTACGGTAGTTTCCAAATTTATTTTTGTAAGTTTACAAGAATATTGTAAACTTTACAGGAAAGGCTTCTTGTCTGTCTGTCATTCACAAACATTTGTGTGTATTTACAAATAATGTTTATTCATTTACAGATGAATTCATGTACATTTTAAGACAACTGTTTGAAGAGTCACAAAAAATATTTTGGCAACCACTTTCCAAGAAATTTTTTGTAGAAGTACAAAATATTTTGTTAAGTGTGGCAGGCCTGCGAATGTTATTTTGTTTCACAGCAAACATTACTAATAAGAATATATCCCACTAGTCCCCACAAATATGTGGAACATTAACGACCTGCGACAGCCTTGTTGTGCATAGGCTCACAAATGTTCTGCCATTTGTTCACAAACTACCTTTTTTTTTTTGTAAAAGTGCGAATCTTTTTACTGTGTGCTTGACGAGAAACTAACTAAATTACCGAGTTAACGGAATTTACTCCAACAGGTTACTATTTAAAAAAGGTTCTAGCTCGTGGCTGTTACACCGTTACGTCGACTGTTATTCTCTATAGTGAAAGAAACATTTACCATATTGATTTGAACATAACGAAATAAATATAAAAAATGTTCCTGAACTACAGGTACCGCAGTGAGATTTGAAACCGAAATATGTAAAACGACAATACTCTAAACATTGATCATATTATAAGGGTCTTCAAACCCCACATAAAACGCTAGTTGATACTTTCAACCGTTACTAAAATAACAGAGGCGGCCTCCTTCTAAATGGATTCAACTTTTATACCGTTAGGCTAATGGAACATTTGAAGATGTTTTATTGGGTAAGGTGAGCTCGGTAACTAAAATTGCCCTCTCATTGCAACTATCCAGGAAACAACAGCTGTTGTTACAATTCACGAGAAGCTGTGGCTGCAGTGAGCACCGGAGAGCATAGGCAATACTGCGTACATGTGTTTTGATGTGCTCACTGTACATATGGTGGACGATCACTGAAAACAACATCATCCACACTTTAATAAGTCCACGACACTGTCTCAACACGTAACAATACCGTGAGGTGATTAATTATCCAAAATAAGGTAGAAGACATTACATAATAACAATGTCGCACAGTAACTCGATCCACCCTCACAAATCTACGTTTTAAATTGGTTTTAACTGAAATTATTAAAACTTACTGGGTATTAACGAAGGATTCTATGAATGATGATGATGTTTCTTTACGTTGATCTTAAACTGTTGCACAACTATTGTGGAGTACAAACATTCCCTACATCAAGAACATAATGGGGTGGTATGTTCCTACATGTGTATAACACGTAGGTATTTTTATTGCTTTTCAAAGATGTAATACACCTACATAATACACGTCACCTTAATGGAACACTTTATTGCGAGTTATTTGAGAGGAATATCATATGAGGATGCAATTTGTTGCCTGCGAAGGCTGGTCAGGTCATATGACTCATGCGAGACTGTTGCGCGCGAATTGTTCGCTAAGCACCACTAGTGTGTGTGCCAGGGTGGCGTTGCATACGTATGTGTGTGTGTGTGTGTGTGTGTATATATATATATATACACACTGTGCGTCCCTGCCATTTGATTCCAACGACACAACTCATTTGACTGTGTCATTCTTAAACCATATTAGTTCTTCAGCGCTAATTTTTGTTGTGAAAACCAACATAAATCCGTCCCTAAATATCAAGATTTAACTAGCGCCCAAGTTAAACGTACGTTACTTTCAAATAAATACTTATATTTAACAGATGGGGTCAAAAATATTACATTTTGAGTACACCCTACCAAAAATATACAACAGAAACCAACAGAAAACGCAACAGAAAAATTTTATTTGATTCTAGTGCAAGTCCGTTGGTTTCTAGTGTACGTACTTTCTGTTGTATTTAATGTGGGAAATGGCCACTTTCTGTTGGTTTCTGTTGTGCTGAAAACTGTTGGTTTTTAATGGTTTCGATTAGGTTCTGTTGTATTTTTTTGGATTCATTTCTAGTGGTTTCCATTGTGTCCTGTTGTAATTCGGTAGTTTAGCTTCTGGTGTATTTTTGTGGTTTCTGTTGTTTCCTAGTGGTTTCTTTTGTGTCTTGTTGGTTTCCGTTGTAAATAAATCTGTTGCTTTCTGTTGTTTCCTAGTGATTCCTGTTAGTCCCTAGTTGTACCTATTGGTCCCTAGTGTTTTCTGTTGTGAATAAGTCTGTTGGTTTCTTTTGTTTCCTAGTGAATCCTGTTGGTCGCTAGTGTTTTTTGTTGTGAATAAGTCTGCTGGTTTCTTTTGTTTCCTAAAGGATCCTGTTGGTCCCTAGTGTTTTTTAGTTGGTTGCTGTTGTGAATAAGTTTGTTGGTTTCTTTTGTTTCCTAGTGGATCCTGTTGGTCCCTATTGTTTTTTGTTAGTTTCTGTTGTGAATAAGTCTGTTGGTTTCTTTTGTTTCCTAATGGATCCTGTTGGTCCCTAGTGTTTTCTGCTGGTTTCTGTTGTGAAGAAGTCTGTTGGTTTCTGTTGTTTCCAAGTGAATCCTGTTGGTCCCTAGTGTTTTCTGTTGTGAATAAGTCTATTGGTTTCATTTGTTTCCTAGTAGTAGGCCTACCTATTGGTCCCTAGTGTTTTCTTTTGTTTCCTAGTGGATCCTGTTGGTCCCTAGTGTTTTCTGTTGGTTTCTGTTGTAAATAAGTCTGTTGGTTTATATTGATTCCTAGTGGTACCTATTGGTCCCTAGTGTTTTCTGTTGGTTTCTGTGTTGGCTAAGTCTGTTGATCCCTGGTGTTTTCTGTTGTACAGAAATCTGTTGGTTATTTTTTGTTTCCTAGTGGGTCCCGTTGGTCCCTTGTGTTTTCTGTTGGGTTATTTTGTTTCCTAAAGGATCCTGATGGTCCCTAGTGTTTTCTGTTGGTTTCTGTTGTGAATAAGTCTGTTGGTCCGTAGTGTTTTCTGTTGGTTCCTTTTGTTTCCTAGTGGATCCTGTTGGTCCCTAGTGTTTTCTGTTGTGACTAAGTCTGTTGGTTTCTTTTGTTTCCTAGTGGTACCTATTGGTCCCTGGTTTTTTCTGTTGTTTTCTTTTGTTTCCTAGTGGATCCTGTTGGTCCTTAGCGTTTTCTGTTGTGAAGAAGTATGTTGGTTTCTTTTGTTTCCTAGTGGGTCCAGTTGGTCCCTAGTGTTTTCTGTTGTGAATAAGTCTGTTGGTTTCTTTTGTTTCCTAGTGGTACCTATTGGTTTCTAGTGTTTTTGTTGGTTTCTGTTGTTTCCTAGTGAATCCTGTTGGTTATTAGTGTTTTCTGTTGTGAAGAAGCCAACAAAAACACTAGGGACCAACAGAAAACATTAGGATCCAATACGATCAACAAGGGAACAACAGAAACCAACAAGAAACACCAGGGACCAACAAGACCCACTAGGAAACAATATAAACCAACAGACTTATTCACAACAGAAACCAACAAAAGACACCAGGCACCAACAGGACTCACTAGGAACCAACAGAAAACACTATGGGCCACTAGGAAGCTACAGAAACCAACAGACTAATTCACAACAGAAACCAACAAAAACACCCAGGACCAACTGGACCCACTAGGAAACAACAGAAATCAACAAAAAACACTAGGGGAACAGAAAACATTACGGTCCAATATGACCAACAAGGGAACAACAGAAACCAACCAGAAACACCAGGGACCAACGGAAACCACCAGAAAACACTAGGGACTAACTGGACCCATTCGGAAACAATTTAAAACAACATACTTATTCACATCAGAAACCAACAGAAAACATTAGGGACCGATATGGCCCACAAGGGTATAATAGAAACCTACAAAAGACACCAGGGACC
Organism: Medauroidea extradentata; assembly: GCA_003012365.1. Lineage (NCBI taxonomy): Eukaryota > Metazoa > Arthropoda > Insecta > Phasmatodea > Phasmatidae > Medauroidea > Medauroidea extradentata. The sequence goes on from PNEQ01051822.1 coordinate 11,044, forward strand.
AACTGGACTCACTAGGAAACAGAAACCAACAAAAAACACTAGGGACTAATAGAAACCAACAAGAGACACCAGGGACCAACAGGACTCCCTAGGAACCAACAGAAAGCACCAGGGACCAACAGGACCCACTAGGAAACAACAGAAACCCACAGAAAAACACTAGTTATCAACAGGAACCACTAGGAAACTACATAAACTAGCAGACTTATTCCATCAGAAACAAACTGAAACATTAGGGACCAATATGACCCACAAGCAGGGGCGTCATTTGGGGCTACAGGGGGGGGCAAATGCCCCCCCCCCTGGATTTGGAATTTTTGTGTATAAATATATTTTTTGTATTTTTAAATGTAAATAATGCTAACTTAAGGACATAAAACTGAAGTTTTATTATTAAAGTATCTAATTTATACATGCTTAATTAATAAAAAAGATGCAACAAGGTCACTGTCGTCTGAAAACAAAATCTTGCCCCCCCCCCCTGGAAAAACCGGAAATGACGCCCCTGCCCACAAGGAATCAACAGAAACCAACAAAAGACACCAAAGACCAACAGGACCCACTAGGAAACACCAGAAAACACTATAGACCCACAAGGAGAGAACAGAAACCAACAGACTTATTCACAACAAAAACCACCAGAAAACACTTGGGACCAACAGGACCCACTAGGAAACAATTTAAACCAACTGATTTATTCACAACAGAAACCAATAAATACTACAGAATCCAATGAAGACCACTAGAAAACACCAAAATTCAACTGGTGAATGCACACATATACAATACAAATGTTGCCACAGCAGAAACCAACAGAATACACCAGAAACTAACAGACTTCTAGCGCAATTGAAACCAATACAATCCACTGGATTATGTTGTACCCCAACAATAAGCAATGAAAACCAATAGCTGTATGGTTTCTGGCTACAGGAACCAACAGAATCCACTAAAATTATCTTCATTTACTACAACAGAAAACACTTTATTCCAGTAAGAGATATGGGGTTTACAATAGGAAACAACAGAAGCCAATATAAATTCATTAGAATGTGAATTGCACACAACAGAAACCACTGAAATTTCTATTGGCTTTTGTTGGTTTCTATTGTAAATTTTTGGTAGGGCAATCAGAGATACATCTCTCTAATTCGAAATCATTTTTATGATAAAAAATAATACGTGATTAGCAATTAAACTTACTTATCACAACTACATGTATACACTCACACGCATACATACATGAATAAATATATTTTTACAGTATGTTTAAGATATGGTGGCTATTTTATGCAGGCCATGGACACATACGTTAGGTCCCTAATGATTGCTACATTATTTGCTTATCTTACTCTGTGTTTAAATTGTGTACTTCGTAATAATATTGAGGGCTATTAATGTTTAAAAAAAAAGAGGCCGCAATGTCCTGTTACCCCCTTGAAAAACGTGAGAGCCCTGCTCCGCCCAAGTGAGACTATTGTTGAAGCCCTCATTCCAATTAGCGAATGTAGATATATTTCACATTTTGAGAGTGCGTGGTAGGTAAATAAATACTGAAAACATAAATTGATTTCTATGCTTCTTTCGAAGCCAATATGGATAAAATACATAATGACAATCCTAGCAAGTGGTATTTGCCAACTTTATGAGTACCGGTAAATATTTATCCAAAATTACTAATTCGTTACGCGTGATCTCTTGCGCACAAAAGTTAAATGCACGAGGTTCCGACGCCAGAGATTGTGGCTCAGAAGTTCGTAACACTGGAAACAATTTAGTTTAAAACGTTGGCTAAAACTATTATCTAGGATTGCTATTGTGTAACTTTCGCAAATTCGCTTCAAGAATCCTACAGTTATGGATTAATGATTTAGCGTTGAATTATGTACCACGCCCTCTAAAAAATTATTTTAATGATTTCGTTCTATGTTAATTGAATCCTTTCGGCCTAGAATCAAGTGTTTATTATTTTACTGTACTTCATAACTTACCAATGTTTAGGATCAGGCAGTCAATCCACACCGAGAACCTACCTAACACAATGTTCAGATTTTTAACCTACCGGTACCTTCCGAAGGAAAAAGTAGGCTTATGAGATTACCTTTCAAACATAAAGGGGCGGACGCAGCTCCTTCCAAGGCTCTCGGGTGAAGCCTGTTTGAAATTGGTCGGCCATTTTATCTATAGTCAAAACATTGTCAGCTGATGCATATTGTAATGTAGGTTATACAAGAATCGTGAGAAATATTTTGGGATATTGATCGTTGTGGTATTTGTTTGTCGAATCTGTTACAACTACACCTTATTAATATATCACTAGAGAACATTCGTACACTCGCCAACATGAAATATGTATTAAATTGCTGCAGTCCACAACATGTTGTGATGCCTATCTCAGTGTTTGGCTGCATACACTACAGCAATAAAATAAAAGCATACTACAACTACTATAGGCTTTGTTTATGCAGTTAAGATAAATTGTACTGTTATGTTATGGGTAGCTGCAATGAGACAGGATAAAAGGTAGGTAGGTACCGAACATTTTGGTTTACAATCAGCACATATCAAATATTAACGAAACATAACATTTAATGAATAGTGTAGAAATTCATTACTGGGAGGAGAAGGAAAATACATACTGTTTGATAGTATGGTATGGTAGCCTAGAGAGGCAGGCAAGAATAGATCTCGCTACATGGCGACATACCAATTGCGAATATCTATTTATTTGCATAAGGTCGAGACTCTTAAATAGGGTTAGGGTGGGTGGCATATGGTTGTTTACTGTTGATGTAGTTGACATGTTATATGCATGGTTCTTGTGGTAGGAAGAATGTATTATAGTATTTATTTTTAATTTGTATATATAAATGCAGGCTTATTTGCACAGGTTCAGATGTTTTATAATTTACATTTACCAGTAGTCCTATAAATATAATGTTCATGCACTTGTAAACGGTTTATCAGATCACGATGGACAACTATTATCACTTCCTTACATTCAAGTCATCAAGCAAATTCGAAAACTAAACAAAGTTCGAGTCATGTCTGAGAGTAATATTGCGAATTTCAGAAATAGCTTGGCAAGCATAAATTGGAATATTATTCTAAATTCTCCCAATAGTAATAAGTTTAATGCATTTCACACTATTATAATCAGATTATATGAAGAACACTTTCCCATGAAGCCTATTGAGACCAATTCAATAGATAAAAAGGACTGGTTGACAAAAGGTATAAAAATTTCATGTAAAAAAAAGAATGTTTTATTCAAGGAATACCAAGTTAGCTGTAACAATGAATTCAAGACATATTATAA
>PNEQ01051825.1:0-20326 GCA_003012365.1 Medauroidea extradentata
TAGTAAGGGGCACCTGCACATCAGTGTGTCAGTGGCTGTAGAGTCAACCAGTGGCGGCTCGTGGGTTGTTGCCAGGTGGGGCTGCAGATAGTTGGAACTGTACACTCTTGATGAACGCGCCGTAGACCAACGACCATGAAATATTTGCCGGCTACTAGATGTGTTGTGACCACTCAGTAGTAAGGGGCACCTGCACATCAGCGTGTCAGTGGCTGTAGAGTCAACCAGTGGCGGCTAGTGGGTAGTTGCCATGTGGGGCTGCAGATAGTTGGAACTGTACACTCTTGATGAACGCGCCGTAGACCAACGAGCATGGAATATTTTCCGGCTACTAGATGTGTTGTGACCACTCAGTAGTAAGGGGCACCTGCACATCAGCGTGTCAGTGGCTGTAGAGTCAACCAGCGTACAACCCTATACAGGTCTTGGCAAATGCAGCCCTACCTGGTAACAACCCACGAGCCGCCACTGAATACAGACATATATCACTTTAACAGCAAGCTGCTAATGAGCATCTGCTGTTTACTTCAGTTCACAGATATTCTTGCAGACTAGCCTACATGTCAGTGAATCCGCGATATTTCCGGTCTCTACTCATAACTAGAGCCAATGATTTTTGGTGACAAGAATTTTCCACCAACGTGTTTAAATGCGTTATGTGCATATCTACAGATTATGTTCATAATCAATGACTTGATGATTGTTTTAACTCTCGGCGTCTCGGGGTTCTAATCGTTAATCACAAACTTGTGGTGTCGCCTCAAGAATCTTCTGACTAGAACAGTCAAATGGCCGACGTGCGTCTGCATAAATGTACTGTGCTCATGTGACAATACAGCACAGCTGAAGATGTTTACATATGGTATTGAAACGTGTTGGGCCAAAATGCTTTTCACCAGCAGTTCTTTACGAAAATATAACTGATCTAATTTTCAACTTTGTCCAGAAAATGAATGTACATGGACACAAAAACGTTCGGGAGTAAAACGCCGAACTATTTTTTTTCCTACCAACTAATATGTAGAGACTGGAAAAATTCGTGGGTTCACTGACCTGTAGACTAGTCTTCAAGAACGTGTGTTTACTGAAGCGAATAACAACTGCTCATTGGCTGATTGCTGTAGGTCTGCATTTAGGTGCTTCTTTGTTATTGGGTCGGCGCCATGTAAGATGTGTCAAATAAGTCAAGGGCCAACTGCGAGAGTTACACGATCTTACAATTGCTTGAAGTCTAGCTTGTGCCTAAAGGAAAACGCGAAATTTTCAGGTCTCTACTGATATGTGATTCCAAGCATCCAAATTTAGTTGGAAAGCATCTAAGTTGGCATCATTGTTCTTCGCCGTGCGAGGCGAGATGGAACTCACGGCACGCGTCCTATTCAAAACACCCCAAGATGTCTCTTTCGTAAACAGTAAAGACAAAGTAGCGACCTCCGGATGCTTTAGAAGAAGGAAAAAGCCCTCGGGTGTGATAAATAAACATGACGGAATGTTTTCGTTTTCTGTTTTCTTCTCGAGACAACCTTTCAGAGAACAGAAGGACTCCCGCAAGGTCCTCGGATTTACTTTTCAGCGGTTTCAACCTGCCTGCCGGAATAAAAAAAACCGTAATCTTCGAGGGAGCGCACAAAAAAAAGCCTGGCAGTAAATTACATGTTTCTGTGGCCGCCTCTTCTCTTGTATATTATCTCACGTCGTCATCTTCTCAGCTGGAACAACTGTATGTGTTCTGGCCGCTAGGAGAGACACTTCCGAAGACTTTCGCCTCGAGCACATGGGCCGTTCTCGTGAATGTAAGGACCCAGTTGAAATTACAAGTTGTTGGAAAGAACGTGGAACAAACGTTATTACTGACACGCTTTGAGGACATAGCGGGTATGTTCCTCATGAAAATTCTTTTACTTTCTCAACCACTCCCGTTTGATTCTCTTTCTGTCTCTTTTAATCTATCAGTGGCGTGTATTGAGTGTCTTGCAGAGTGATCTGGTATTTGATGTAAGAGTACCTGTTTACTTCTTATGTTATACATTGGCCTCTAAATGGTAATTATTAGGAAATAAACTTTACGCGAAAAGAATTTTGCCTCATTTTGATTCAACGCCTTACGTGTACATATGTAGCTTTGCCTCATGGTTATTGGCAGCTTGTCTTTGTTCAGACACGTTTCCCATTTAACTGCGCCAATCACATTAACTAGGGCCACGATTTTGTCGTAAAAATATTTTTGCCACAACTTTGTTTCAGAGTCTCACGTGCACATCAGCAGCTATGCTTCACGGTTACTGGCAGCGTGTCTTTGTTCAGACAAGTTTCTCATTTGACTGCACCAATCATAATAAGATTATTGTGACTCCGTACGTCTGTGATTTGCCAAGGCAAGCGAGAGTAAAATCATCCAATCACAGACGACATAGAGGAGCAGCAGATGTGCGCTTAACCTTAGCCGTCTTTAGCAGAAGGCCGCGGCCTTAGATCTGGCAACACTGTCAAGAAGGGTCATTTTAACACTTCTGTTAGCTCTCCAAAGACAATGACTCTACCTGATTTGTTATTGTGCCGTACGTACCGGCGAATCAGTGGAAGTCATAGTCGTTAGCGAGACAAAATAAGTGTTAAAATGACCCTTCCTGACAGTGTTGCCAGATATAAGACCGCGGCCTTCTACTAAAGACGGCTATGACGTAACGCATTAAAACCAAGAATCATTTCGCCATAAAATTGTGGCTCTAACAATTATTAATTTTTCTGCAACATCACACAGAAAGCATGCTACACTTGTGAAAAGACAGCAGTAAGTGTACTGCTAGAACATTAATGTTTGTCAGATTCCCGTTACAAATCTGGACGTTTGTATTGGTGTCAAAATAACCCAGATAGCACGTAAGCTTGCGGCAAGCCTGCATTTGACTTGATTTAGGCTTGTCATTACAAGTCCTATTTGGTAAGTTTGATCCAGGCATTGTAACATATGACAACCATCCTGTCACTGTTATATATGACAACAATCCAGGCATTGTTATATATGACAACCATCCAGACACTGTATTAAAAGACAACCATTTAGGCATTGTTATATATAACAACCAACCAGGCACTGTTATATCTGACAACTATCCAGAAAATGTTATATATGACAACCATCCAGTAATTGTTATATATGACAATTTGCAGTTGTATCCTGCCTAGTACGAGGCAAGCTTGCTACAAGCTTGCAACAACCTTGAATCAAACTTTCCTCGCAAGATTGCTACAGGCTTGTCGTGTGGAGACTATATACAGGCCCTACGTAAATATATTTCAATTGATCTCATATTGTTAAATGACATTTCACGCGTTTTTTTAATACGAGGAGAACTATAAGAGTTTCGATGCCTAAAGCACACTCGTAATCATACTCATAGGTCTAATAATATTTCCTTGCGTTTTTAATGTTGTAGTAATACATTATTTTCCTTGTAAAAGCAGGAAAAATATATATTACCGTCGGAAAACGATGTCGTGAAATGTTACTAAGTCCCACCGATTATAGTCCCACCGTCTCTAAAGTCCTCATTGCCGACGAGAAGCTAAGCGCACTTACCTAACCCACGGAATATAATTTATTATGCAAATACCTATCCTGGCTCGCGTCAGGACTCTGAGGGAGGTAGTGTTCGGAAATGGATCCTATTACTCCTGCTATTTCATAGCACTGCGGTTAGTGAAAGATCAAGGTAGGGTGAAGGGGCAGCGGGGGTGATAATCCTCTTGAAGGGTGATTACCACGTATAAGCGGGACCTAATAGCTCGCACGCCGCATGCTAGGACGGTCAGGCTTTTTCGCGGTTACACGGCAGCGCCGTAGTACAAAAAAAAGGTCTTTTTTTCCGGAGCCGACAAGAATATCCTTCCCCTCTCACCTTCCCCCATCTTACCCAGAACAAATCCCATGGGCCAGGGAGAGGGTAAATGTAAATGCTGGGAGGGGGGCTTACACAATGCGGAAAATTAGGGTGCGACACGCGGGCGAAACATCGGTAAGTTGAACGACGATTTAAATCAAATTCTCCCCTACCCTTCCTGCCGCCGTTTATTATTCCTCCTTCCCCTCTTTTTTTGGTGGGATGAAAGAAGAGACCTCCCACGGCAGAAGAACAGTAGAAAGAGATGCTAGAAAAAAAAGGATGAAAGAAGAAGGAAAGATGTTGCATGGGGAAGGGGGGATTCAAACCCTGCCCCCTCGACAACTTTTAACAGTAGCGCAGACTCCGAAGACCGCTTCGCTAAAAACCAGGTCCTCGCAGCTCTCATAATTTTTTACTGCCGAGGATTTATTTGTCACGTTAAGCATTCGGGAACTCCTATTTTTTTTTATCCACGCCAAACAAACCAACCCCCTTCCCGGCTGTTCCTTTTCACTACCTGCGCAGTATACGTCATCATAACTATCGTTGGAGGTAGGGAGAGAAACGTAACTCTTTCGTATTATATCGACGCGCAGTGGGAAGGGATGAATACTAAAAGCGACACGCACCCTTCAAAACAAACTCTTCACCTTTAAGTGACAAGGCCCCAGGGACTTGAATATTCACGCCGGTGAGAAAAGACCGGTTGTTATGTCTGAAGGGGCCGCGCTTTGAAGGCCATCATGGTTGTAGAAATATCGAGTAGCACGCCGAATCTAAAAGCATGTTTCTCACGTGATAATGCCTTGCGTTGTTGTACGTTGTCGCAACAGGGCTGACATATGACCGACATTCGGCTAGTTAAACGTATTCACAACCCCCGGCGTGGGGTGGTTTTTACGACCTCCGAGGTGAAGCATACGGCACTTTATGAAACTGGTTTATGACGAGTGGGTTACTGCATCGGATGTTTGATATCTGCAGTTGTCTACGCGTATTCTAGTCCAACCAACAATTCTTGGAACATAAATGAGCATATAAATATACGTTTGTATCAGCGGGGGATTTTCAGTGACCTGACGGTTAGCTGTCAAACGGTGGCATTTTTTTTTTTTTTAATAACTCAGGGTAGTCAACTTGATTTAGACACTTAAATTGTTAGGAAATCCGTTCCCAGCTTAGCACAGTAGGAAGATAACTTGTGTATGCAATCATACCTGCCATCCTTTTGCTGGAGAATAAAATTAATATGTTGACAATGTGTTTGTTTATAGTTTGATATCAAATAAAAAGTCTAAATTTAAACAAAAATATTGGAGACAAATCTTTTAACAAACGTAATCCAGGCTGATGAGTGAAAATTACGACGAATAAAAATTTTGACAATTCAAAAAGTCAAGTTTGGTATAACACTGGCAGTTGAATACATAAATAGATTGTCGAAGAGCAAGGTTAAGCAATGCCATTTTATTCTGGAGTTGAGCTGCACCAGTAGACTATTTTATGTTTTATACAAAGTGAAAGGCGAGTATAGCTTACAACAGTCTGCTTGACTGAAATCACCAGTTGAACACAATTAGGTAATATACAATAAATAATAAATAAAATGTTATGTTATTGTTCGTCTTCTATGCTTTTCTATGTCAATTCCTACAACTCCTGCGAGAATTATTTTTTTAAGCCTACATGGAAGCAGGTATCGTTAAACAGAATCCCAGTTTCGTTGAAATCTGTTTTGACTTTGAAGTCCAGTTTTAATTAAGAAATCAGCTAAAACCGTGGAATATTTATTTTGAAAAAAAAATGACTTCATTTTGAAATATATTTTTCAAGAAAACTATAACAGTCTCTATTGACTTCGCTGTCGACGAGATGTAAAGCCCACTTACCTTACCTGATTTTATATTTGCTTCCGTTTATGCGCAAATAAAAGTATTTCATTCGCAAAATCTTCCGACATGAATTATCGTTGGCTCTAAGTTTGTGCCGATAATGTATTAACTGAAATGCATGCCTAACACAAATCTATGTCATTGGAATAACTAAACTTCCAACATACAATATGTACGTTAAAAAACTTTGAATTTTAACACAATATTAATTTTCACAATTACATATGTAACGATATTAAATTTCTGATACCCTTTTATATATATCTCAAAAACTACAACAAACTTAAAATAAAAGTAAGTTTATAAACATTATCACAGGGATATATCTCGTAGTTTTCATGTTTTATTTCAGATAATAACATGCTCTCTAATTTTGAGTTCCCTGAAGGTTTTTTTTTTTGTTTAAGATTGTCGAAAAGTCATAGATATAGTCACCATCTTTAATTTTTATATTTTGTGTATTAATTTTTCTTTTGAGTAAATTTATGCAACTTTTATCCAACTACAGGATAGAATATATAAGGTACCTGTGCAGAATATGGCCCGCTTAAGGTTCACAAATCATGTGTGCCCAAGTCATTAATATTAATAATATAACAGATGGATGACGTAAGACAGATATTTATGGATGGTGTATTTTAATACTGGAGACTAGTGTGTATAGATCCTACATCGATCCCAGCATTACCACACAATGGCTACTATGAGCCATATTAAGAACTGGGCCATATTTGGTACAAGTACCGTACTATGGGAATTTTAGACATCATTAATCTTTATTTTCCGTTACTGTTACAGATAGAATTGCAGTTAAAACAGTAATAAGATTTTTCTAACTACAATTTTAGCTGTAATATCAGTAACGGAAAATAAAGATTTATGATGTCTAAAATTCCTTAACGTGTATTTCATTCTGTAGTTGGGTTAAAGTTGCATAGAATTACCTTGAAGAAAAGTTATAACACAAACTACAAAAATTCAAGATGGTGACTATCACTCACTCTTAACTGAAAAAGTGTTAAACTACACATTGAGCTAAGTAGAGTGGAAACTGCTTAGTTGAGTGGTGTTGAATTACCTCACAAGAAAATTGGTATTGCACTGCATCCATGAGGCATTTGTGAGGAATTTCAAAGTTCGTGCACATTTTCTAACACGTCCCAGAACACGTGTTCTATGTACTGTCACAATAAGGGAGACAAAATAAACAAACGCATTACTTAATGACTCAGGCTAATTATATCACTTATTTAACCTACCATTGATTACAAAGAGTTAAACGACGTTGTGCAAACGAAAATCTTTGTTTTTGTGAAGAAACTATATTTCATAGTTATTCCACAATATCCACGGAAAAACACGAGAAATTTGATTTCATACACCTCAAGACATTACTATTATATACCTCAGTAGCCACCAAAAGAAATATCCACACTTATTTTAATATTCTTCTTTTAGTAGTTTCCGCCAAAAATATGTTCCAGGGAGCTTTTTTATTTTATTAAATGTGCTCTGCATCGTCACTTTAAGACTTGTCAGCACCGAAAAATTCGTAATTTTAGAATTGTACCAAACACTGCCCAACGTTTACAGTTTACATTAATAATAATTTCTCACAAGTAAAATGTTTTTCCGTTCCATAGTTATCGTATAAGTGCATGTCAAAGTAGCGATTTGACTATTTTCGCTACTCATCCATAGTAACGAACCATACAAATAAAATTATTTAGAGTAAAAGCAAATGTATTAAGTTACAGACTGATTCCTTTCAATTTTTACGTAAAATAGTTTGTATTTAAAAAAATCTTGAATGTAGGATTACCAAATTATTTGCATATATTTGAGTACTTGCATTTTAAAAAAATCATACTTTATGTGGATAAAAAAAACAATTACTTTCACTCAGAAATACTTCATTCATATCGTTTCAATACTTTTTAATTTGGGCAGGTAGCGAAAATAAATAAATCTCTGATTTAACATGCACTTTATGGGACACAAATAATTTTATTTGTGAGAAATTACTAGCGATGTACTAGGTAAGTGTCTAACGTTGTTGTGGTACAATTATAATATTAAGAATTTTTTTTTGGTGCAGAACGCAGTTAAAAGAAAAAATACACGGCACGAACCGATCCGGGTCCCCCCCCCCCCCCCCCGCATTTCCTTCTTAACTGTTTATTACGCGACTGTGAGAGGCGGGGTTTGTCGTGGGCGGCATAAACCCAGCTCGGCTTGTCAACTTAATGAGGCTCGTGCGCGCATTTATAAACACGTATTGTCACGTATCATCTGCTCTAGTGACGTCACAACTCCCCGTAAAAACGTGCCGCGGGCAACAGTGATCCAAGTCGTATATGCACACGCAGTAGCCCACCAGTCATAATTGACTTCTTACTCACAATTCGTGACGAGGGAGAAAAAAAAACCATATACCTGCGAAGTTGAGGAAAAAACGTAGATTGTGACTATTAAAAAAACTGACAGAATTCCTCTGAGATTTTCTGTGTGTTTTATATAGTTATTAGCTGGCCGGGTGCGGCGTTGCCGGCGTGAAATAATTTAATGTAAACATAAACTCTGGATAAAATACGTGATGCAGGCATTTAACAGCCAGGGTACTAAATAACAGTGAACTATAAATTGTCTTAGCTCAGTGTAAAGAGCGCGCGCAATATGCTCGTACGTCATAGTAATTCCCATCGCAAAGCCTTGCACGGGATACGAACCCGTAACCCCACCCCTTCCACACAACAAACTTTATACAATACCTGAGTGAATGTTTAAACACATGCCGTCATAATTCTTTCGTATGTAGTGGCTACAGTCCAAAGAGGTTTTATTTATGAGTAGGTTGGCAAAAAAAATCTGTTGAATTATTTCTCCGTGATCATTCTCTTTTTTCGGGAGACTGTAACATTTTACTGCTTTTCACATCCTTTATTTTCGAATTTCATAAAAACCTGAAATTTATTTGTAGATATTTACATAAGCTTCATTCTTATCAAAAAATCATCTCGATATCTCACCGGGTATAAGCGGTATTGATGATGATTTGAAATCACATTTTGTTTTTTTAACAGCTTTCAATGACGAATTTCGAAAAATCCTGGAAATCTTTTTTTTTTTTTTTATTTACGTAAGATTTATTCTAAAGCAAAAACCATTTCAATATTTCCACTGGTTTAGGAGATAAGTAGGATTAATTAAAAAAGACGTTATATTTTTTTAAGAGCCTTCACGGACGAATTTCGAAAAATTGTAAAATACTATTTAGATATTTATTTAAGCATTATTTTAAAAAATCACCTCACTATCTGAAATGGTTTAGGAGAAATCGCGGATTAATGAAAGGCACATTTTACGGCTTTTCACTCCCTTAATTTTCGAATTTCGCAAAATAGAAAAAATTGCGTATATGCATTTCTTTGGGCGATACTATGAAGGCAAAAAATTTATGATAGCATTCCCGGTTAATGAGATATCAAGGATTCTTTTAAAACATATTTCACCTCTTTTCACCACCTTAATTATCTAATTTCGAAAAAACCCTTCTTGGTGGTTGCCTACGGGGCAAGGGGAAGCTTCCCTCAATATTTCTTAGTTCTAGGTCCAGCGGTTTGGTCTGTGCGTTGATGAGTGAGTGAGTGAGTGAGTGAGTGAGTAAGTGAGTGAGTGAGTGAGTGAGTGAGTCAGGACACTTCATTTTATATATTAAGACTAGCAGTCCCCCGCGGCTTTGCTCGCGAGTATTATTCGTTGTTTACTTTAATTGAAAAACCTCTTTGTACACAAGATTGGTACTTCAGTCACCAAGTGTTAGAATGTCCAAGCGGCTAGTTGAACTAATTCTGCGGCAGGATAAGTAGCTATAGCTGTCCACGCGAAAAGCAGTCTTAAGTTTGTCCCTGCCACTAACAGCGACTTCGCTTGGGCCTTATTTATAGCCCTGCCTATTTGACGTTGTGGGGTAATTACAGACATCTAAGGTAAGAGGTTGATCGAATGAGAAACATCTGTTTACCCTGTGCACAACCATTGGTGACGGTGCCCACAATTATATAATTTCAAAATATTCACGTTAACTTTATTGACATTACAAAGTTTCAGTGGGTAAAGGTTTCGCGGAAACGTATTTGGTGCCCCAAACATGAGATGATATATCGTCGGTTTACTGCCAAAAATGACAAAGTCAAAATTAGATAAAATTATAAAAATGCTTGGAATATGTATATGTTGTTCACAAACAACTGCCCGAGTTTAAAGTCTATTCGTCTTTTCGTACTGTTGTGTCACAGTATAGTGACATACCACATTTTTGTTAATATCTACAATTTTATACTGTTTTAAACGAAATAGCATTTATGACTTAATCACTATGGCAGTATACCGACGATATGTCAGCTGATATTGTAGAGGAACCTAAGCGAAAAGCGAACTGCAATTTTACCCATTTTAAAGACTACATGTAAATTGCACTAATTCGATCTTCCTTGTAGTTTTTGTGTGTCAGAATTGAACATTTGCACGCAGTTTTTAACGGAATTCGAGCCCAGAACCTCCCGGAATTTAGACCTGAGTGACAAACAACTGCGTCATGTAACGTCGAAATAATTCATGAAAATAAAATTTATTGAAAGAAAAATAAATAAATAAATATATATATATATATATATATATATATATATATATATATATATATATATATATATGTGTGTGTGTGTCCTGGGCTCATAGAGGTTGTACAACACTACGTCTCGATAGGTTACTGTAGGGAAACTCCAGTATAAGTTGTTTCTCGCTGCTTGTTCCTGCTTTTCGGATCGTCTACCTTGATTATTGACAAACTAAGTTTTATTCTTAATAATCACGTTTCTTATAAAGACAAAAAAATTACATACATATTTTTTTAATATTTACGTAAGCATCACTCTGACGTGAACAACACCTCAATATCGCTACTTTTTAGATAGATATCGTGGGTTGATGGAAAACAAATTTTGTGCTTTTTCACCCTTTTGGGTGTCGAATTTCGAAATATTTTTAATTTACATCTTAGACATTTGTATAAGTATCCAACTGAAGTGTAAATCACATCGCTAGCACGTTCAGTCGAATCAAAATCGATCATTCACTAAAAAAACACATATCACCCCTGCACAGTATTGAGAAATCGAATTTCGAAAAATCTGAAAACCATTTTGCAATAATTTCTGTAATCATCATCCTGAAGCAAAAATTAATTGTATATCTCGACGGGTTCGATAGATATCGAGGATTTATCTAAACCACGTTCAAGGTCTTTTCACCACTTAAGATAGTAAATTTCGAAAAACCCTTTAATTACGTTTTAGAATACTTTGTTGGTATCTCGTGGACGTAAAAAACACAACATTAGCCCGCTGGGTTCAAGATATATTGACGATTAATTGAAAACGCTTTTCACCACTTTTCACCCCTTTTCACGTCCTTAGGTGGCGAATGTCGAAAATTCCTGAAATTACTTTTTAGATATTTGAGTAAGCATCAATCCTAAACAAAAATCACGTCTCTATATAAAAAACTATGGGATCGATATATATCGAATGTGAGTCGAAAACTCATATTACCCCATTTTTAACGAGTTTAGGGCCGTATTCGGAAAATATATTTTAAATGGTACTTGGGATATTTACAAAAGCACCAATTTAAAGCAAAGAGTACTTCGATATCTCGATTGATTAGATAGATATGGAAGGATAATCGAAAACACATTTCACGTATTTTCACCCCTTTAAATAAAGAATTTCAAAACTATTTTGAGTCCTGTCATAGACATTTGTAAAAGTAACCAATTAAAATTAAATTACCGACGATAGCCAATTGTGTTTCAAAGATATGGACGATTCATAAAAAACACATTTTTACTGCCTGGGGGTCGAATTTCAAAAAAACGTAAAACTACTTTTTGGGTATTTACGTAAGCAATATTTTGAAGTGAATATCAACTCTCTATCCCGAAGGGTTCGATAGATATCGATAGTTGATTGGAAACACATTTAAGGTCTTTTCACCCCCTTAAATGTTAAATTTCGAAAAATCCTTAAATTGGCCAATATGCATTTTTTACGAGTTTCCTATTAAAGTAAAAATCACGATGATAGGCCGTCGGGTTCGAGCTCTATCTACGTTTCTTCGGAAACACATTTCACCCCTTTTCACCACCTTAGAGGTCGAATTTCGAAAAATCCCTTCTTAGTGCTCGCCTACGACCTGAGGGGAACCCCCACAAAAAATTTCACGATTCTAGGTTCAGCGGTTTGGGCTGCAGTTTGATATGTCAGTCAGTCAGTCAGTCAGTCAGTCAATCAGTCAGTCAATCAGTCAGCTTTCATTTATATATATATATATAGATTTGTTCTTATTTGTTCTTTTTTGCACTTTGTAATTCAACACAAGTTTGATATCCAAAATATGAGCAATGGCGTACGTCCACAAACCAATCAATTCTCTTGTTGGACTTCAAATTTTTATTCTTATTGTTGTTTACGTTTTGTTAACAGCGAGATCATCACAACACTTTTAAGATCTACAGCAATTTTCATCGCCATGTTTTTTATTTTTATATTTGTACCAGATATTTTTTTCTTATTTTAGACATAAAATGTGACTAAATTTTGATCTTGTAATTTTTTTATCTCTCATAGTTTTTGCGAAAGCGCTCGTTTTTTAATCACTGAATTTTTAAAATTTTTAATTTAAATTTCAGTAATTTTATTTAAATACAAAAATAATATTCTTTGATTTTATGTAGGAGAAATTTTAGACTGCGGCATCTCTATACACTGTAATTTTTTTTTTCTGTTTGGTATGTCAGATTGATTTAGTGTCGCCCTTAAAATGGTAACATGGAAATTTTGACTTTGACGAGCTATTACGCAAAAACTATGCGAGATGAAAAAAATTCTTTAAAGCAAAATTTAGTCACATTTTGTGTCTAAATTAATAATAAATATCTGGCACAAATATAAAATAAAAACATGATGACGAAAATTGCTGTAGACCACACCTTTAAAAATTTTTATAAAAGGGCAGGAATTTGGGAGGGGAGTCGGCCATGGTCTCTGTTAAGGAACCCCATCAATCAGCCATTTGTAGAGACATGCAAAATTCGCGTTATTTTCTGACAGCTGACTAGACTCCAAGTGACTATAGGCTGGTTCGACGTCTCCCGCTGGCCTATATTGTCGTGACTTGCCGCGGATAGTGCTTACACGGTAGAGAAGTCAATCTCTGTAAAGACGTAACACACGTGAACGACAACACATACAAGTTCGTGGCCAATTGAATAGCAGATTATGCTCTGTTATGTATAGGGAAGTGAAGTTTAGTCTGCTACCAAATGATAACGCGAATTTTGCATGTCTCTAGCCATTTGTGTAGACCCACGTTGTGACTAATTTTTTAAGTGATAAACAATATCTAATCTTCGTATACTTTGTGTAATAGCTAGAGACACTGGAAAATCGCGAAAATGTTTAGCATAGTCTCCAATAAACTATAGTATATTAACCGTGACACGTGTGAACAGTTTTGTGGCGAATCACACACGCTGTGTGTTCACGCTGTACAATTATAATTGTGTCTGTTGTAGAGGTACACAATGCTTCATATAAACGATAGCCAATATAGATACAAAACATTCAGTGTTATATACAGCATGTTGGAGTCTAGCAAACAATCAACTTTTTCCGCGATTTACCAGTGTCTCTAGTAATAGCATGTCAAAGCCCAAATTTGCAGAAAATTATTTTATGCTGGAACGGGACACTAACTCACTCAAAGAAACTAATTCACACTAAAGAAAATGGTCATTGAGCTACGTCATGATATGGATAAAAACTAAACTGATTAATTTTCTACTTTTTTTTTGTTGCTGAATTTAAAAATATTTTTATGCAGTTTTTATTATTTAAAAAAAAATTTATATTTAAAGCGGGCTCTTGACGTAGGAGCCCTTGAAACTATTTTTCACTGTATTTTATTTCATTTCATTACGCCATTTGGTTTTCATTTCTTGGCTAAAACCATTTTAATTAAAATTAGGGTTTTGACGTGCCGTAATACAAAAACTATGAAAGACAGAACATATTTGCTACAATAAATAACAGTGATTATATATGTGTACAAAACAAACCAAATTTGGTGCAAATATAGCAATTATTTAAACCTTTAAAATTGTTGTGTGAACTATCGCCTTAAGTATCGACCCTACACAGCGGAGATCTGAACAAGCGACAGAAGGACGTACACTTGGATTGACGGGTGGGCGTGATCTTGTACAGAAGACACATTGAGGCTGGAAACCAAGGTAGACATTGACAGGAGAGAAGTATATGTGAGTGTAGAAGAGAAAAAGTGACAGAAAATGCGAAAACATGCTTCGATTTTAGTCGGTGTTATAACAAAAAAAAAAATCATAAATTTTAACATGGGGAATGTATTCTCAATTTATTCTCAAAGGATGCAACTAGGTTAGTGTGAGTAAAGTATTTGATTAATAGAAGAATATGTATTGTAATACAGCTATATTTGTTTGTAATATATATTATAATATATATTACAAACAAATATAGCTGTATTACAATATTTCGCTGAAATTCCAATTTTTGTATCGTCGACTCAAATAACAATGATATGCAAGTTAAACTGTCGCAGTAATTTTATTCTTTGATAAATATATACCAATAATCCTGAAATGGTGCTAATTTACTGGAACAAAAGAAAAATTAGCAGAGGAAGATGTGTGTGTAGCTCAGGTTAAGTGCAGTTAGCCCCTTGTTGCACGCGGAGAGCGCGGGATGCCCCGGAATACATAAAGGCGAGCGAAAACTTCCCACACGTGGTTTGGAGCGTGCGAGAGCCACGCCCACCTAGAGCGCATGCGCGCAGCCACTTGGCCCTGATGGCTTGTCGGTGCTGTCGAGGGGGGGGGGGGAATACGTAGAGGGGAGATGATTGGAGGGGTTTAGTTTTCACCTGCTGCCGCTAACACGGTGTCAGGACAGAACAGATACGTGCACAGAAGCGAAATGGGCGTGATGGCTCCTTTGACGTAACCGTTCTCAATCTGTTACAATTGTTTATGCGTGAACTTCATAATTTTATACTTCTTCCAAATACTGTTAGCTTCGTGCACGTTAAGGCCTTGTTATGGAGTTTTGCGGTGGTTTCGAAAATATTTTTTTTATTGCTATAATACTCATACGGAATATTTTTAGCATGCAAAACATTCCTATAACAGCATATCAACGTTCAAATTTGCAAGCTTACGACGTGATCCAGCTAATGAATTAATGAAATAATTCACACTGGAATTATGTGTCATATTTAAACATTACAAAAACATAGAATGTGTTTTTATGTTTGAAATGTTACGGAATATACAAGATTTTACGTCGAAATTTTGTGAAACATTTATTACGCTAAGAAACAGTAACCATTTTTAAAATAGTAAATAGAGGTATTCGTCCTGATAAAAAAAAAATATTGGTACCAAGTTTATAGCCACGTGAACTATCAAATTCGTTGTGTATTTCGGCGGTAATAACTGGACTTCTACAAAGTGACGAGCTACCTTGCCAAGGTGTCGAGTAGCGCGATAAGAGCTAGTAGTAGCGTGACCCTGCTTCTTTCACGGCTCTTGGGCGACTGGTAGAGACACTGGAAAATCGCGAAAATGTTTAAAATAGTCTCCAATAAAGTGTATTATATTAACCGTGACACGTGTGAACAGTTTTGGGACAAATCACACACGCTGTGTGTCCAAGCTGTGCAGTTCTAACTGGGTCTGTTGTAGAGAGAAAAAATGATACAAATAGACAATAACTTGAGGTACGTACATTTCGCAGATACATTACAGGTCAGGTTGAACGCCAATTATGTATACTTCATTGTCATGTCTGTGACTTGCTGGCGGCTGTTACGAAACGCCTTTGACTACTGCAAACCAGTAGTAAATAAGGAAATAATGCGAAGTGCTTTCGCTTATGACCTGCTTGTACGGTTATAAGCCAATAGATAATCGATTGTGGCCAGTGGGTGTATAGGACTGACAAGTCTAGGCTGCTGCCTGATGAATCCACGAAATTGACGTACATCTAACAATAGCCAATATCTAGAGCCGCTATTTTATGGCGAAAAGTTTTATGCAACACTTGGTTTCGATGCGTAATGTGCACACCTGCAGCTCTGCTACATCGACTGTGGTTGGATGAATTTACTCTCACTGGCCTTGGCAAATTATAGACGTACATACTCACAATAATCTTATTATGATTGGTGTAGTCAAATGAGAAACGTGTCTGAACAAAGACACGCTGCCAATAACCTTGAAACAGAACTGCCGATGTGCACGTGAGTCACTGAAACAAAGTGGGCCAAAAATCTTTTCGCGACAAAATCGTGGCCCTACCAATATCGATGCAAAACATTCAGTGTCATATACATCACGTTGGAGCCTAGCAAACAGTCAAATATTCCCGCGATTTTCCAGTGTCTCTTGCGACTGGTTGAAATATTAATTTTTTTTTAACTAACTACCTTAACTACCAAGAAATCGGTGGTTGGTCTAGGGGTAGGAATGATACCTAGGTGAGTCTCAGGGCTAAGTCCCATACGCCTAGACATGCGCGTTGAGTAGTTTTACGGTGTCTATGCGGGTTTTCCCCCGTCCTTCGGTAGTTAAGAGTGATTATTGGAGGTAAATATGGCCTGGCTCGACTACGGGCATGTTTGCCCAATCCCTGTAGCGCCGCAATGCATGTGTCCTTGTTCTGAATGTTTATGCTTAGAAACAGAATTATACGTGTGTGTACTTATTTCAGGTGCAACCTTACTCTTTAAGGGCGCCGCCTACCCGCGCGTGAGAGGCTCAAAAGCGACGGAGCAGTAAGGTCGACCTTGAAGCGCGCATCAAATGCCGCGTCGCCTCAACGAGCCAAGCGCTGAACTAGCGTGCAAGGTTGTCGCCGAACTGTTTGCACTATGGGACATTAAGCGGTGACCATACAATTTTATTGGTGGAAAGTCTGCTACTAAGTTCAGTGCAGGTCGCAACCTGAGTTTCACATACATCCGGTTAGCACATTTTGAAGTACGGAAGTCTGCAAAGACCTTTTTATAGCCATGTTGGAGGGCTTAGAAACTGTGTTTCAATGAGCGTGGCGTCTTAACAATGAGGTTCCGACCTTGTCTGGAGTTTGTTTTACTTTAGAACGTTGGCACAATGAGCACACGTGGAATATTTTCGTAGAGAAAACCTGTTAACGAACACACTGCAACGCATTTGAAGCGTGGCGTAGGCGGTTGCCTTAAGGGCGTGGCTACCACAATTTTTATCACCATGTTTTTGTTTTTCATTTGTACCTGATTTTTTTCCTTCTTTCAGACACAAAATGTGACTAAATTCGGTTCTTATGAAATTATTTTAATCTCTCATAGTTTGCGCGTAATGGCTTGTTAAAGTTAAAATTTGCATGTTTCAGTTTTAAGGACTTCACTAAAACCAACTGACACACCAAACTGAAAAAAATCACAGCGGATAAATTCGTCACAGGCTACAATGTTACGTATATAAAAAACAAAGATTTTTTTGTATTTAAATAAAAATTTGAAATATTCAATATTTTTTTAAAATTTAAAATTTATTTATTTTGTGGTTTAATATAAGTGAATTTGTAGCCTACAATATCATTCACGATGAATTTTTTTCAGTCTGGTAAGTGAGTTGGTTTTAGTGTCGTCCTGAAAACGGAAACATGCAAAGCTTGGCTATAACGAGCCATTACGCCTAAACTATGAGAGACAAAGAAAAATTTTAAGAGAAAAATGTAGTCATATTTTGTGTCTAAAACAAGAAAATACAATAACTGGTACAAATATATAAAAATAAAAACATGGTGATGAAAAATACGGTAGACCACGCCCTTAAGTGTGTTCAAGTGCGATAAAGTTATAATTTTATGTTTACATGAAACAGTGTTGGTTTTGTAGACGATACTTGTGAGTGCAGTTTCCTCAAACGAAACAATTTTATCTCTCACAGTTTTCTCATAACGGAGCGTCAAAGTCAAAATTTGCCTGCTCCGTTGCCATGCAAATAGCGAAAACTAATTTATCTATTTAAATGAAATAATTCACTGTGAACTAACATCCCTTGAGCTATGTAGTAAAACATTTTAAAACCCACAACTTGATATTTTGAAATTTTTAAAGATTTTGCAAAATTTCAGAAAAAATCGCAAATTCAACATTTTTTTTAAATATAAAAATAGTTCATGGGATAAGTTTTAAAGCTTTTATTATGTAGCCCATGGCATGTTATTTCACCGTGAATTATTTCACTTACGTAAGTCAGTTGTTTTTCACTATTTGTATGGCAGTAGAATATGCAAATTTTGACTTTGACACACCGTTATGAGTAAACTATGAGAGTTAAAATTCTTTTGTGAGAAGAAACTGTATTCACAAGTATCGTCTACAAAACTAACACTATTTCGTAGAAACATAAAATTATGATTTTATCGCACTTGAACATCCTTAAAGCGGCCGAAAATGGGGAAAAGGACGTCTTATTAGTACCTCTTATGTACAAAATTTTTTCGCGAAATCTTTTAAAAGGTATAGGCGTTTACAATATTCGTACACCGTACATCTTAATATTACGTTACAGGGTCACTATTGAATGACTCATAAAGGCGACTTTGCGGCTAGAAGACTGCGCATCTGCACAGTGACATGCGCCTAGAGGCTCTAGGGTGAGACGTGATGCATGTTTTTTCGTCCTTACCGCTTCCGAACACTCTAAAAAATAGTTTGTAAATTTGCCACACGTAGGTATAGGAGCGCTAAGAAAGTATGTATGGTAGAATCGTTTCCCAGACATCCATGGTAGCAATCATAAACTTTTTATAAAACATTCCAATGTATATTGAAGATACCAGACTTGTATTGTAACAAGTGTAAAAGTTTGCATATTTACAAGGCGGAAATATGGTAATTACTTCCTAAACAACTTCGGATGTTTTTTACAGTGTATTTTTAGGCTTTGAACGCGCAAAATACGTTTACCGAGGCGACCACCTTAAGGGTGTTGGCGTGCAAAAATGAATAATTTCATATTTGTACGGCATTATGTCAATTTTACAGACGTTGCTTGGGACTGTATTTTCCACTTGTAAAAAATTTTTTTTAGCTCTCACAGATTTCCCATAGTGGCATGTCATAGTTTGAATTTGACAGCTATGGGAACATGGGAATAACAAAATCCAAGCGCAGAACTCGAATAAAATAATAATTTACACTTAAATTTGATACTATGGGACGTATGCCAGAATATTTCAAAAAAGCAATGAAATTCCTTTGCACTGGAAAAAAATTTGAAAATGATGACTATGTCTTTTATTATGGTAGTTTTTTTTTAAATACGAAATTACTTTTTTGTGTGTTGTTAAATTTTTTTCCCATGTTGCTCATGATACATAATTACATAATTCTAGTGTAATTTTTTCCAATCGAGTACGTCACTTGATTTTTATATTCGTATGTACCCGTTACTTGAAAGTTTTTACTTTAATATGCCTCTGTGCGTAAAATATAAGAGCTAAAAAATTTTTACAAGTAGTAAATGTAGACACAAATAAAGTCTATAAGTAGAACACTATGTCGTTCAAAAATAAAATTATGAATGTTCGACACATGAACACCCACATCTGGATGTTCCACCTCTGTATTCTCAGCTGTTCCGTGATGATATAGCCAGAATAATAACATTCTGTACAACAGAGGCTAAATAAGCGGAATCCACCAGCACGTTATTCGTCATATTATTGTAGTGGTCCGACCACTCGCCTCCAACCTTGCAGATCGAGATTTTCTTCCCGGTGGGATTGGTCTCAAATTTCGCATAGAGGAGACGTAGCGAACGTTTTTGTTTGCCGGCGATGTTTTCTCGCGGTACTCCTGCTGCAAAGACGTCTGGTTTACATCTAACTCGAAGGTCTGTTCGTTTGTAATGGCTTCGTCCTGTTTCTCAGGCAATTTCCCACGCACCTGGCTTAGTTGTTTCATTTGGTCCTTTTGATTTTGTGTCGTCTTTCTGGCTGTGATTCTAATCCATTCAGGAAGCATGCGTATGTTTCTGTAGTGTTTGGTCAGAACATGATAACTCCAAAATTGGCCGACATGAGTTAACAGTAATAGTCGGTATAAAAATCTGACCTTTTCCGTTTGGTCTAACACCGATAACTCCATCGCATTCCTAGCAACCACAACAATGCTGGTTTAAATCTGACAACTCCTAGTCATATGCATAAGATTTGATCAAATTGTGATATGTCCAGACAATGCACTTATCATGTATAGATCAAAAGTAAATACAGTATAACAACGTAAAGCAGGGAGATATCATGCTTGGAGCATATTATGTTTACAAACATTTACTGTTGGCAGCACTGTCGTTTTGTCTATGACATTATTGAATGTGTTGTGAAATAAGGCGTATCATTTTGT
>PNEQ01051826.1:0-18448 GCA_003012365.1 Medauroidea extradentata
TACCAGCAGCCAGGCAGATGTCAGCTCTGGTAAAATTATGAAGCCCACCAACTCCACTTCAAAACGGCCTACCACACATGAAGATCCAGCTTCTAAGAAGGCGAAAACTACCTGTGGTTCTAAAACTATAGAATCTTCTAAGGTGCTTTCACGGCAGGAAAGGGTCTTTATGTTTCTTACAGATGATGTAAACAAAGCTGTATGCCATTTCCTGTTGCATGTCATACCAGTATTTGATAAAGTAAATGTTGCCCTACAGTCAAAAGAGCCTCTGATCCACAAATTAAGAAGTATGCTGTCTCAACTTTTGAAAGATTTGCTTATCAAGTTTGTGAAGCCAACAGTCTTCAAATCAACTGCTGTTTGTGATGTTAAATACAACATTTTAGTGAATCAGACAGATGATTATGAAATTGTTATAGGCAGCAGTGCCTCAGAGATAGTTAAATCATTGAAATCTTCACAAAAAGTGTTGTTCTTTAGTTCTGTAAGAAAGTTTTTTCAGTTGTCATGTGACTACATTCTTTTAAAATTTCCCTTGGAGAATGAAATTTTGATTCATGCAGAAGTTGCAGACCTGAAAAATATTGAGTCTGCTTCCTTTTCACATGTCATGTACTTTGTTGACAAGTTTCCTTGTATGTTGCTTGTGAAAGAAGGAGAAACAGTCGAAGAAGCAAAGGATTTACTTCAGGAACAGTTTTGTGCCCTGCAGGTTGAAACGGATTTTCCAACTACCGGTATATCTTCTGATAGGATGGATGTACAGTGGTCCACAATCAGCAAAATGGAAGGACTTTATGGTTGCCCAAAATTTGAAAGACTCTCTTTCACCATGCTTTCAATCCTTATTATACCTCATAGCAATGCTGAGTGCGAAAGAGTGTTTAGTGGTGTAAAAAAACCAGAACCACCTTTAGGGCGTCCATGTCTGATGGTGTTTTAAATAATATATTATTGGCTAAATACCAGGCTGCCCAAATGAAGTGCTACGAGCAAGACTTTAGTGTTGACTTTTTAAAGGCAGCAAAATCAGCAGTTCGTGTATCTCTACAGAAAGATCAGCTTGTACAGAAAAATGGCTGTTAAGTCTTTTGTCAAATTCAATAAATGGTGAGTATTATTTTTGTCAATTGTGCCAATTTCTACACACTAAAATGATATGGAGTTGCAGGTCTACAGCAAAAAGATTACATTTTATATTATGGCTGTCACAGATCATTGGCTGCTGAGAAAACACAACTATTGTACTTTTTAAAAGTACTTGGTAGAAATAGGCAAAGCAGAGAATTTTGCTTGTAAGTAGCCTGTAACTTGTAGAACAGGTGACTTTATAAAAATTGCCGCGTAAAATTTACGCTTAAATTAAATTTTTTAAGGCATTGTAGTAATTTTTATTTTGAAAGGTTGGCAGGTATGCGCTCGCCCACGCAGCTCGGCCAGTCTGCCTCCTCGACCTGGTAGCGCAACAGGCGCTGTGTGCAGTCCTGTAAGAAGGCTAATGGGTCCTCTGCTGGTAAGCCGGTGAATGTTGGCAGTGACTGGAACTTACTTGCAGTCGTATGCGACCCAGCGCACGTGTGATGCTTTGTTGTGTCGCGAGAGACCAGCTGTTCGCTGTTCCGCTCCTCCCTTGGGCGCAACCTTGAACTAGCCGGCGCACGTGGCCTTACTGTGACGTCACGCGCAGCTGTGTCGACCGGCGCGGTAGAAGGGAAGGTGGGATGGGTACGACGTTCCCGCGCGTCCCTGTCAAACACACTTGACTAGATTCAGTTTCTTGGACTACTCCATTACAAAATTGAACGACTGTCAAAGAAAAACTAATCAAATAAAAGAAACCATAAAATAAGCAGAGTATGCTTAGTCAGCAAGATATAAAGACATGAAATTCCAAGATGGAATCGGGTCAAATAAAAACAAGGAACAAACAGATAATAAATTAAATTAATAACAAATAAAAAAATAAAAAAATAAATAAAAGAAAACCAAATAACATGCGACATAACGATGAGACGAAACAACCAACTCAGTAGATATCAGACACGAACAGAAAAATAACAAAAGAACACAACAAGTAGACGAGACAAAATGCAACAGATATCAGACATATACAGACAAGACAAACGGCACAATGAAGAGACGAAACAAAACACAGTAGTTTTCCAGACAGACAGTGTTACGACGTTTCGGGAACTGGAATCTGTTCCTGTCATCAGGTAGACACACAGGGTTCAGGAACACGAGTGCGACTGATGAGGAGACTGGAAAAACCATGGGTTTATATAGGGTAAGCCCACTTATCATGCTCAGCTAATGGGAGACGAGCTGTCTCCTGATTGGTCGCACAGCATAGATTGACTCTGGTTGTGATGGGATGAGTGTTTTTTTTTTTTTTTGTGCTGTAAAGTTGTTTCTCTCTTAATCAATGGGATACACATATTTTTTAATTCAATACTCTGTTGACTAAAAATATTGCTATTGCTAATAATAAAGGCTGATTCTTTGAATTTTCTTTTAATTTTGTCAGTTTCCTGTGTAAGTGGTTTCGAGTCTTCCCAAAGAATTTTGTGGCTATTTTCCTATGCATGTTCGGCCAATCTAGATTTTTGGGTTTCGCCATTCTTGCAATTGTTTTTATGTTTTTTGATGAGTGTTGAAAGAGCTCTGCCAGTTTCTCCAATATACATATGACCACATTCGCAAGGTATCTGATATACACAGTTGTGAGTTTGTAGTTTTTCAGTGGCTGGTTTTACCCTGGTGACCATATTTTAGATAGTGGATTTGGATCGGAATGCTGTTCGAAGTCCGTATTTATTTCCCAGGCGTCTTATTTTTTCCGAAAGGCCTCTAACATACGGAATAACTAGGGTTCCTGCTGGTTTTTCAGTTTCTGTGGGTTTAAGTGTTCTGTTTGGTTTCATATGCTGTTTGATGGTGTTTGCCGGGTAACCATTGGCTGTGAGTTCTTTTTTTATTTGGTTGTGTTCTATCAGTACAGATTTCTTGTTGGAGCAAATAATCTCAGCTCGGTCAGCTAGTGTGCGAATTATGGCAGTTTTTGTGCTTTTAGGGTGGTTGGAAGCAACCATTGGCTGAGCAGGATAAGTGGGCTTACCCTATATAAACCCATGGTTTTTCCAGTCTCCTCATCAGTCGCACTCGTGTTCCTGAACCCTGTGTGTCTACCTGATGACGATAACAGATTCCAGTTCCCGAAACGTCGTAACACTGTCTGGAAAACTATTGTGTTTTGTCTCGTCTCTTCATTGTGCCGTTTGTCTTGTCTGTATATGTCTGATATCTGTTGCATTTTGTCTCGTCTACTTGTTGTGTTCTTTTGTTATTTTTCTGTTTGTGTCTGATATCTACTGTGTTGGTTGTTTCATCTCATCGTTATGTCGCATGTTATTTGGTTTTTTTTTTAATTTATTTTTTTTAATTTTTTTATTTGTTATTAATTTCATTTATTATCTGTTTGTTCCTTGTTTTTATTTGACCCGATTCCATCTTGGAATTTCATGTTGTGTTTGTATCTTGCTGACTAAGCATACTCTGCTTATTTTATGGTTTCTTTTATTTGATTAGTTTTTCTTTGACAGTGGTTCAATTTTGTAATGGAGTATTTCCAAGAAACCGAATCTAGTCATGAACTCCCATTGCACAGTTCTTTCAAAGATCATATCAAACACACTTGTCGCACACGATTCCAATTCACTGAGTTCGTGTCTTGTACTCGTGGCTCGTGGCTGTAACAGTGTAGCACAGTTTGTAACTTCAGAAAAGTGTTCTGACACCCATGTTGTTGTTCTCGCGGTAGATACATTAGACATGGTAGACACGGTAGACGCGGCTGGTCTACTATCACGGTTAGCGAATTTTTGTGGGTGACAATAATCACAAGCGAACCATCTGTCCTCACGAACAGTCTGTTTTTCCCGCGCAGTTATGCACTGTTCATGGAAAGGCCTACGACAATCGCGGCATGCGAGTGAGATTTCTCGCTGTCCGTTGCACCATTTCCCGTACGTTTACTTATTCAGTTTCTGTTTGAAAGTTGGCTGTGGAAATTCTGGCAGCCTAAAGTCGGTACACTGACAACAATGGCCACTGCTTACGGTCGCATTGTTGTCCTGATACGGCCTGACACACTTTGGGCACAAACGAGTGCGTTTGCCACAAGACAGGTGTGCAATTGCGCTGTTGCTAAGGTCCCAGTCCACAGACCTTTGTTGTTCACGCACTTTAAATGCAATCCGCACGTCATCGCACCTGCAAGTGTCGGTCAATGAAAATGGGTCCTCTGCAGTCACAGGACGTACACAGTTTTTGCACAGTACCTCCGCTGCACCATTCGATGTCTGCCAGTTAACAATAGCGGAGTCCATTTTTTCACGTTTCAAAGTCCCAAACATCGCGACGCGGCTGTCCCCGGCCTGTAGGGGGTTTTACCGTACGTATCGCAACAATGCTGGTCTTGAAACCGCTGAGACGTCTGCTGCAACAACAGGTTGTTTCCGGGTGCTCCGGCATCTTCCTGGGCACAGGATAGGATTTGGTTAAGTCAAAGGTGCCGGTTTTATGTGGCAAAAGGCCTGTACAAGTTCCAAAAGAAGAGTTTTCAGGTAGATTTGGAATTTGGAATAGCTACATGCGCCAACAATAGAGATAGAGGAAATTGATCCAAATTTTGAAAACAATTTTTGCAAAAAGAAGGTTTGAGCTTGGATTCAGTTTCGAAAATGAAGGTTTTGGCCTCGTTTTCTGGCCCCATGTTGGGCGCCAAATAACACGGCGCGGGATAGGCCAGGGTCGGTTCATGGGAACCAAAGGATGTGCCCGACGTGAGGTTACCTGAGATTGGCGTCTGGTGTGGGTTGACGGCCTGTTGGCCATGTAACCTGGCCCTTCTGCCGCTTGTCGGTGTTGGAAGTCCTTGTGGTGGTTTGCGTGCTAGCCTACCTGGCACGCGCTGCTTCCTACGACTCTGGTTGCTGTGGTTCCTTAGAGTGTGGAGGGGAAGAAAGTAATTTTTGCCGTTGAGGAAAACACTGACGTGAATTGAAATCAGCGAGGTGGTTTATTATCTTGAAACACCCTCGAGCAGTGCCACCATTGACCATATGTAAAATATTCGCTCGGAGCGAATCAGTAAAGCTGTGAAAAGTGGCGTCGGCCAACAATGGACTTAGGTGAAAAGTTATGAGGGAGGCTCAAATAGCACTGCCCTGACGTGCGCAGATCCCTGAGGCCATGAAGAGACACAAAAAGGTTCCGGTAGACTAAATAAACTATTGAAAACTAAATGATTATGTCACTAAAGATGAGGGACCTTAGGGAGACGTGACCGCACTCCGCGCGCACAACTTACTTGCTCGCTGACGGGGCGAAGATTAACTCAATATGGCGTCAGGCGGGGACCCGGAAGCCCGCGTTCCCGCCAGACGTGGTGAATTTGCTCTTACATTCTAATTTAAACATAAATGCAAAACCAAAAGTGATGAAAAAGGAAATAAATAATTTTAAGAATGTTTCTGTCCATTACATATAAATATAAATATAACTGTCAGTCTTTTGTAGGACAATCTCTGAAAGCATTGTTAGAATAAAATATGTATTAAATTCAAAAATTAAATACAAAATGAGATTCTGCTTGAATTAAGAGAAGACATGCATCAAACTTGCTCTTAAGGAGCATATAAATGTTAAGAACACAAAAAGTAAATTAAAACACTCTTGGCAGGCTTTCCTAAGTGTCCATGCCGCCATGATGAATTTAGCAACTGAAATAATATCCAAAATGTTCAAAGCGTTTTTCAAAAAGAGTACTGTAAGAAATCATGCAAATCTACAGTGTATTCTGGTATGCTTTCTGATTAACTAACGTCACTATTTACACAATGCCTGTTGCAGCTTGGCACCTGACGTACGTCGTGGCGCGTAGCGCCCCGACGTCATAAACATGTTCACATGGTCTGGGACAGTTTTAGATGTTGTTGAAAATACTAGCAAATACGCTGCGGGCCCTGCAAACGAATTTGACTAGCCCAAAACTGCTAGTTGTAGACCGTAATGTACCTTCATAGGGGTGGGACGTTGGTGTTGACGTCTCCACTGATGAAGCACAGTGCCTTATGTCCTGCTGTAGCGGGGGAGGGAGGACAGAACACGTGGCCGGGACATGGCCGCGGCTGTTCAAAAAGGACGGCGGCAGAACGGGCGTCCACGGCACACGTCAACTATGACCAACAAAGCTTTCGCTGTACAGTTGATTCACAGTTGCACTACTAATTGCACTACTGACAACACCAAACAAAGATGCAAACACACACACGCACACACAGGACTGCATTTGACTGCCACTTCTTTTTCCTTGTTCGTGTGAGTCAAGGCTACCACACTCTTTTAAAGAACGAGAACAAAATGGGAATAAGAACAATGGATGGGGCCAAGATTCCAACCCGGAAGGCTGATTTCAAAACATGCACTGAGCCATGCTGACATCATGAAGATGTGGGGAACCGTTGCAATTGTACCTGCACCATATTTTGAGCTGCTAACTGACGACTACGACGTGACGCAGGTGTGACATCATATTAAATCTTCGTCACCAAATTTAAGGCATTTCTGGTCCGATTACCCCCAAGTGTCCTATATAAAAAATACTTGTCTGAATGTCATCTACGTCACTACAGAGAGTTTTAAACGTTAAGCGCGGACACCCTGTATACTGAAAGGAGTATACCTCACATTTTTTCTAGAATTTTATCAGCAGTCACACATAAAAATATTTGACCTCGAAAATTCCAAATTTGCAATTTTTCCATAGTTCAAGCTATTTTTTTTACAATGAACGACTGAAAAACGCAAGTCTACATTGTTCCAGCAATTACTACTTATACTAGGCTATAAATATAAAAATATTAACCTTGGTGGTGTTCTCCTTCATAATTAAAAAAAATTGAGAGTATCAGAAAAACTCAACTTTATTTTTTGTATAATTCAAGATGTTATGCAACTCACAAATCACAACATTTTTTTGTGAACAATATGTGCTCTAAAGCGTTGTTTTTTTAGATTTCATGTGAGACCAAATTCGGCTTTCTATGTTTGTTTGGTGATTAATGACAGTCAATTACAAAAAGTACTAAAAAGCAAATTTAAGTGCACATTTGTATCTAAAAATGCATGAGTCGGAAAAATTATATTCACTAAAAATCTTTAAAAAAAAAAAAAAAAACTATTTTTGTGCTCTAGAAAGTATGTCTCAAAAACTTACAAAATTGTATGAAAATCAAAAATCAAGCAGCAACTGAATATTTAAAATTTGGTTGATCTAAAATGGAATGACCCTTGAAACTTAATAAACTTAGTTAAAATGATCACACACACTTCAATACTTACCGTTCCACAGCATTTGTAGTGCTGTTGCTGATAAGTTTATCAGCTTTCTTCTCCAACATAGCTATGGCGTCCCTGATTGGTTGAAGTAAACCACCATGTTCAAGTGTTCAAGTGCACGGAGCAAGTTCACCTCCCCGGCATTTCGTATGCAGCAAAATGAAACACATTTTTCATGACATCCAGAAACATTTTCTGGGTGCATTTTTTAAATCCTCTCTGAGAATGTCCACTGCTTCTTTGGCATCTATTTTAGCGGCTTCTTTTATGGCTGTTTCAACACCTTTAACTCTTTTGTTGCGGAATAAAATTGTTTTAATTGTGCCCAGATAGTGTAAAAAAATTGTAAAAATTTCTTTTTGTAAATACTATATTTTTGGTTATTTTTAGGCGAGAAAGCTATGTATCTATGGTTTACAGAGTCATTTAATTCGATGTTTGACTTAAGTCACATGTTGCAGTTGCTTATTTTGTATATTCGACTATAGTCAAATGTCGCAGCGAAGGAGTTAACCAGCCTGTCAATTCGTGAAATTTTTTCACTCATGCCAACTTTTGTAAGGAGTTTTCTGGCTTCCAGTGCATGTGCTATATTTGATGTGAATTTGTGTATATTCTCACAAAATGTTCTTGTTGCATGATTTGCGCACTCTACTTTAGTAATGTAGTGGCCATAGTCACATCTCTGCTTAATATTTGCCAAGACTGAAGCATCACCGTCTCGAATGTAATTCTTATACATAACACCATGCAATTTCATGCTCTGATTGAGAGCCCTCACATATAGCATCTTTCTTCATGGCTGTCGAGGAAGCTGTGTGATTCTTGTAACACACATGCTCTGATATATCTTTTTTTTCGATTTTGCGAAAGAGCAGACAGTTTAATACTTATCTTCATTACCTAGATAAAGAATTTTATGTCTCTTTTTTCCGATGATAACTTGAAAAACAAGAAATTGTATATTATAATTGCAATCATTAATAATGCAAGTTGTACATAGTTACTAGTCGTTGAATATAAATATAGTGCTAGTTGTTAATTTGTATTTAGACAAATGTCTCAAACTTGGGAAAATTACCATAGGCTTAATATCAAAATGACACTTGTGCCTACTTTGTCCTAACAATTTGAGCAACGGAACATATTTCAAAGAAAAAATATTTTACATGTAGACAAGTAATCATACTTTATGAATAAACATACTGATATGTACATATTTAAAAAGATATTCACATTATAACTTTAATCTACAATGTTGTTTCGGCAACATCGGGCCAGCATAAAAATTGATATTAACCTATGCAGCAAGTAAATATTTTGAAAATATTTTTGTAACAATACTTTGTCCTACCTGCAATATTGGGAGAC
This sequence comes from Medauroidea extradentata, assembly GCA_003012365.1. NCBI lineage: Eukaryota > Metazoa > Arthropoda > Insecta > Phasmatodea > Phasmatidae > Medauroidea > Medauroidea extradentata. The sequence goes on from PNEQ01051826.1 coordinate 8,776, forward strand.
TTAAATCTTTTAATAATATATGTAAAAATTACGTAAAACATAAATTATATTATTTGTATATCATTATTTAAAAAGGTCTTTAAACATATCTTATAGATTGCAAAAACATTTATTTTAAGATGTTTTCAAAACATTTAAATTTTTTTAATTTTATAGTTTCAAATTTTTGTAGCACAGTAACAAAAAAAACATTCCCCCCCTCAAAAACTTTATAAGTATGATCGTTAGACAACCGTAAATTAATCTGATGCTGCTACTTTGAGGTCGCAGTTTGTTGTCTAAATTGAACGGTCTCGTTTGGTTGGGATGTGGCACCATTTCCTATTTTCCTTTTGGTTTCCGATTCGGAAACTAGGCAGGGTGTTGGGTACACGTCGTCTGTCCTAAAATCGTTAATCCTAATTTTTTGGACAAACACTTTTAGGACAAACGATTTTAGGACAAATGCTGTTTAGGATAAACTATTTTAGGACAAACAACTTTAGGACAAACAAAATTAGGATAAATGCCTTTAGGACAAACTATTTTAGAACAATTAACTTTAGGACAAACAATTTTAGGACAAACAATTTTAGGACAAATGTGGTTTAGGACAAACAATTTTAGTATAAATGAAATTAGGACAAACAGTTTTAGGACAAACAACTTTAGGACAAACACATTTTAGGACAAATGATTTTAAGACAAACAAAATTAGGATAAATGACTTAGGACAAATGATTTTAGGACAAAAGAAATTAGGATAATCAATTTTAGGACAAATGATTTTAGGACTAACGAAATTAGGACTAACGATTTTAGGACAAACAAATTTAGGACAAATGATTTTAGGATAAATGACTTTAGGACAAATGAATGCATAAAAACCATTTTAGGATTGTCTTTGATGGAATAAAAGTGTCCTTCATTCTACCTGCCTAGCGAAATTGTTGAACATGTATAGTTCTAAAAAGGTATAGCTGATAAGGTTACATTTCTTCGCCAGTGGGATCGCCACCGTCACCTGGGTTTCAACATCTGGCACTCCTATATGTGCTTGGCAGAACTAACTGAGCTTCTCAGGCTCCTGCTTTCTCCACTGCCCACCAGAGACTACAGCAACCTACTGCTCGTGTTTAGGGCTATATATTTAATATTGTGCTTTAAAATTAATACAACGTAACATTTTACTTTATTTGAAATTTGATGATGGAACTTAATTTTTTACAAGATACGTCAGTCATGCTGTAAGAGAATTTTTAAAAAATTTTTCTCCTGAAACCAACGTAAACGTTTAGAAGACCTAACTATCAAGTCACAAAAAAAAGTAATTTACTTATACAAGCAAAATATTGGTATAGTACGTGAATCAAGGCTTTGCATGTAGCATAATATTACGGTTCAAGGTTGCTTGACGAATAAATTTTCATATACTATCAATTTGATACTTAGTTCTACTTGGTTACGTATTCATTCATTTTATGCAAGCTCCTAAAATTCAAAGAGAAGCCATAAATTTATTCTGGATGAGCGTGCACTCTCACAAATTTCAGCAAAGTTCAACACACCCTTATTTTACTGTTGTGCACAACTTAAAATGTAAATATCATCGCATCGCCACATGGCTATTAAGAAACTGGACAGCTTGCATTTTCTCTCGGCCCAAATGGAAAATTTTTCAGGGTCATCTAAGATGGTGTTAGAAAAAATTATTTATATCACCAAATTAGGTATATCACCAAACAAGGCATCTTCACCCTATTCATTGTATCTTTAAAATCAGTATTTATTTAGTAGGCCAACCTTATCCTAAAAGATGCCTTTAGCCTCAGAGAAATGTTTTCAAACACATTTTCAGCGTGTGCCTAAAATAGTAGGCTATAAAACAGCTCAGCCAAGAAATCTCGGTAAAATTACAGTCTCAAGGTACATATTTTGTATGCTTAAAACAATTCACTGTAAGTATGAAACCACATATACTTAGCGTACACACATACAACAAAATTTTATAGAGACATTCAATTTAAAAACTACTTATTTGCCGTCAAATGCATCTTACGAGAACAAACAACGAGCCAAAATAATACAGTTGGCTCAAGGATTTGGAACCCTTACAGCCAAATATAAATATTTCTCTGTATAATACATGCTCTGGAAGCCCAACGATTGACCTTCAATCAATTTACAAACATAGTCTTTTTAATAACAAAATGTAAACACATATAAGTAAACTTTGAATATTTGTAAAAGAACCCCATAATTAGCCTTGCCCCAGGCGATTCAAATTTAGTGATACATGTAAGTAGTTTTTTCGGTATATAACGTTGAAATAAGTAACTCAAGTTGTACACTTCGGCATGCTTTTAGTATACGACGTCCGACTTTGTTTGGAAAATTAAACAATTAGATTGTCTATAAGTCACGGTAGCGTCATCAGTGTGCTATATATATATACACACACACACACATTATTCAATCTAAGTACGCTTTGTATTAAGCAGAATTTCAAACTATATTTTATGAGCATTGTTTTTCGCGTAGTAAACGTTGATGCTCCTCTCCAGAAATGTAGTTGCTAGGCAACCCAGTCAGATGTGACGTCGACTCAAAGAGCATGTAAAGATAAGGTATTCTCATCCGCCTTGTTTGGTCATCCATTATTTGAACAAGCCAACATGCCCCGCGGGCCCAAATAGACTTGCGAACCTAACTCATCAGAAATTGAAAATTATTTCAGTAACAGCTAGCTGTAGTTTCAGTGGCAGAGTCACAAGTTCTTACCTTAGTGTCGTGGATACGAAAAGAGAAGAGCGAAAACTCTCTAAATATTTACCTCGTTAGTGGTACACAGAGATCGTTATTACCAATAAATGATAAAAGTACCATTCGGCCACACGATGTTTATTAAATTCACAGATTCAATCTCAACAACACCATTACAGATCCCTGTACACACACGCGGTGGGCTCTCACCTCAAGCCTACATCCAATTTATACTGCAAATGAATAGTTAAATTCGGATCAGTGTTATTATTTGCGCAGCCCGATGGCTCACGTTACCAGAAAACAGAATGCTATAGCCCCAATGTTAAAGGATCTCCATGGCACGTGCACCCACGGGAGCTCTCCCTGCACACGTCCGATCACTTCGACATCCAGATAGCTAAGAAAAAAACATCCGGGATGCTGGACTCACAGCATCCTCCTCACTTCTCTCCGGAAGTGCCCAGAGATGGCGCACTACTGCACGATCTCCATATGTTAGCACTCTACCTACAGAGAGCATTCCTAAACTCATTGAAATGATTGTTCCATCTGAGAAATCACATTATCCCAGTCTCTACTTACACAACTTCATCGTGCTCGGCGATTCTTGAGACTGTACATATCTCTTGGCAACTAACAAGAAGGAAAAGTTGCAAGATGGCTTTCCCCCTTCAATGAAAACAATAACAAATAATTCCACATACACAATTACACTTTCCTCAACCTTGAATGCTCTCGCCTGTCACACATTACACTCAAGTTGTTAACAGAAATTGCTTGTATTTATGGTTCAGCCCACCGCTCGTAAATTAATAGGTTTAACACATAAGTTATTGTGGAAATTACGTCTCACTTAACTGAAAGTGTTCTGCTGTACGCCTGCCTTGGTCTACACCAACATTGAGGTGTTAAGTCCCGGCTCTGCAACTTAGATACTACTCACATGTCTTTTCTTAATTCTAACACTCAGTGATCTCGACGCACTGCACTCGGCAAGGCAGGTTTCCCAAGCACCGGGCGACATCTAGCCTACACCCTTCCATTATAGCTAGTGCTCCACGAAGCATCTCGGGATCCCATTAGACTTTTGCTGATGCCGAAAACTACGTACAAACGTATTTCAAAGTTGCGGAAGTTAATACTATGGTTACCTTATGTTTATGCCAACACGAAGCTACAATTCCGCACAACAAACAAATTTGGAAAAATTAAGTAGGGTGTGTAGGCCAAGTACCTTACAGTTTGTTCGATTAGTTTTAGAGTTTTGGTGTCTAATCCATTCTTCTAGAATGTTGAATATTGATTGTCTTTCTATGGAATCATATGCTTTTATTAAGTCAACGAATGTACAGGCTACTGGTTTTGATCTGGTTGCTTTAATTTTTGAAATTGTTTTTAGGTTGATAATCTGTTCGGGGCACGATCTGTTTTGTCGAAAACCTGCTTGATAATATGAAATTTTGGATTCCGGTTTTTCTCGTGCTCTCTTTAGAAGACATTCAGACAAAATTTTTTAAATGACAGGTAAAAGTGAAATTCCTCTGTAGTTATTTACATCTGATTTATTTGCATTTTATGTAATGGATGAATTAGTCCATACTTATAATCCTCTGGAATGTTTTCTTTCTGCCTAATTTCGTGGATGATTTGTGTGATTAATTTCAGTGTTTGGACCAAGGTTTTTCAGCAGTTCAGCTACAGTTCCGTCTTCTCCCGATGACTTATTTTTTTTTTTAGCTTTTTTGTGTGACTGTAAATTTCTTCTTTAGTTAGCGGTAATGAAGGTGCATTTGTGTGTTTTGGTTTTAATGTGGGGAATCTTGTGTATGGTTGTTGGAAATTTAGAAGTTGTGAGAAATATTTGGCTAATTCTTGACAATTAACTTTGTTAGTGCCAATGTTAAATTTTGTTTTCTGAAATAAAGATTTTGTGGAGCGTATCCTTTCATTTGATTTGTGACTGTTTTGTAAAAATCATGAGTGCTTTGGTTCCTTAAGTCTTCTTCAATTGAGTTTAGCTGTTCATTAAGATATTTTCTTTTAATTTTTTTAAGTATTTTGGCAGTTTGTTTCCTGACTTTGAGAAATTTTTGTTGTGTTGTTTCTGATTTTTTAAAATTGTGGATTAGGAAGGCTCTTTGCCTCTCTTCTGTTGTGTTATCTGAATCTGAATTCCACCATGGGTGTTTTGAATTTTTTTTCATTAGTAGGATTAGCTCTTTTGTTTTCTATATAATTTTAGTTTAGAAATCATTCAAATTGTTTGTACTTTGTTTCTCCGATTCTTTGATCCTTGGATATAATTTAAATTCAAATTTGGGAAGTAGCGGTGTTTTCTTAAGGAATTTTTTTTGGTGTGAATTAAATAACTCTTGTAAGATAGTGGTAAAAATCTATGTTTGCTCCTCTAGGGACTTGAACATCGTGTATTTTTTTTTTTTTTTTGGAAATCATACGAGGTCGCAACATGATCTATTCTAAATTAACCTAGATAATGGTTTAGGGATCGCCATATATATTTTTTTTTCTCGAAGTGTGGTAGACTTGATATTTAAGTTGTTTTGTTGACTGACCTCAATGATTCTTACGCCAGTCTTGTTCGTAAGTTTGTGTGCAGGGTAATCGCCACCTGTTTTTTTTGTATTTTCTTTATTTGCCAATTTGTGCATTGAAATCACCTTGAATAATTTTTACATACTCTTTCCAAATTTTGGATATTTTAATTTCAAGTGTTTCCCAGAATTTTTCGGTGTTTTCAGGTTATTTTTAATTGGCAATGTTAGTAGGTGCGGGAACGTTGATTGTATAAGTTGAACCCGCTTCTAGCAGGCACAGTAATAACAGGCTGCTAAACTTGGCGTTGCTAAGCATCGACCAAGGCCCAGTGCCACTCACCAGTACCCTTCCCATTAGAACACACATTTAAGGTACTACATCGACACAGGGTTCTCAAAACTACCAATGATGTAAGACAGACCTTAGCAAAACAATTTTATATAATTCACGATACCATACAAGGTCTGACAAATAGGTGTATACAGAATATTTGTTTCACTGAGAAAGTTATACAGAGTTACGTCACAAAATTAGGCTGGAAATTACAATTCTGCTGTGGCCGACACATGCGCGCCTTTTTTATTCCGTTAAAAGTTAAGGCAGGAACCAATCCCTAGTCGTACAGGGCTCGCGGCTGCGACAGCACACCCTCGACGTGTCATTAACAAAAACAATCACAAAACCAAACCTAACTGAAAATACGTTTAAAATAGAAACGCAAAACTTAATTAAACAAATGAAGAACTTACCAATGACACGGCTCAGGTGTTGCACCGCGGTCGCAAGCTAAACACAACCGCCCCTGATCGGGCCCAGGAGAAGACTACTGGCTCGCAGACTTGAGCATCTGAGCTAGGCACTGGAGGGAAAAGTGGGGGAAGGAGGGGAGAGCGAACACGAGCGCATCCGACGTCGGCCGAGCACGGCCGAAGTCCGGGCGGGAAGTTCAAATCACTAGTCGCACAGGGCACACGCACCAACTTCCTCCATAGCAACGTCACTGCCAGTCCAAGAAATAGTATAACCAACAGACCTTTATGTATAGTGAACTGGAGTCGCCGACTCCCGGTACAAAGTTTTGTTAGTGTATTCGATTCGCATGGTTATTAGTCTGTTGTTGATTTGATTCGTATATATATATATAACATAGTCAAGATTATTCTTGTTCACAATGAAGGCCATGCCAAATAGTGAGGCTCCTCTCCATGTTCTCTTGTCGGTTTTGCGTTTAAAGATGTGGTAGTTGTTGTTTGTCGTCTCAGAGTCAGTGAATCGAGTTTCTTGGAGTACAAGGATTTGAATTTTCTGCTTATTGAGTTCTGTAATAATATTCTGTAGTTTTTCGGTGTGAAAAAGTGTTTGTATGTTAATAATGCCTATATATGTATGAGATTTTTGCGGAAGTTTACCAGGGAACTTCGATTCTCTGTGTCGTACTAGCCCAAGCTCCCCAGAAACTGATAGCTTGGTTGTCGCTAGAGGGCGAGTAGATTGGCCACCTGGGGTAGTTTTAATTTTACTTGTACAAATCATTCTGATTGTAACTAAGATCTAGCTAGTGTTAGTTAGGTATATCCAGGGATAGTTAGTTCCTGGAGTCTAATGTTCAGCCGCTCCTAACATGGTGAACAGACGCTGGCCAGAGTACTGGTGGTTACCACTAATACGTGTCTGGAATTTTAAATATGCTTTTATATTCTTTATAAAAGCTTGCATTATCACAGTTCCGATGATCATTTCCGCCTTTACTGCCATTGAGGTCTTCGTCGTTATCCTGACAAGGAACACTCGCAAGGAACTGTCACCCGACCAAAGATTTTTTCCGAGGTGTTATCCCCCCTTCCTCAACCGGGCTCCGGACAGGTACATGGACACTGCCCGCAAAGTAATCTACAAGCACTGCACTAACAACCAACTCTGCAGGCTACCAGGAACAGTGAACAGAAAAAAACTTAACCTGAAAGACTGTCAGAGAACACACTAGATTTTCACGCTACTAATTGTAAAAAAGTTGCTTCGCGAAAACTGAATACTTTTTAAATTACAAACCAAAATACCTTTACCACCTATTTCGAGTATGGTTAAGAAGAAAAAAATAATAAAATAAAATTACTTCTCAGAACTTTAGCGTCACGACAATATTGTGCAGTCAAATTGTACCACTTCTCTTATCAACTCCGTGCACGGAAAAAAATGTTTTGTGGTGACCACAAAATAATTTTTTGGTATTTGCCCGGCAAACGTTACTTTATGGTAACCACAAAAACGTTTGCTTGTCACCACTAAAATATTGTGGCCAGTACAAAATTATTTTGTTGTTACTACAAAATAATCTCACAGTGAATATTCTATGTTTAGTTACGAAAACTAGGTACTGAGTACTATTTTGCATCTCCAAATTATCTGTGTTGATAATCCCGTAAACCCCCTCTTTAAAAGGTGTTCCTTTAAAATAATTCCACTTCCCCTGCCAAAATACAAATGCTGGTCACGCCATTGAGTAAATATGTTCGACTGCCAGGACTAGCGCATGTCAGGATTAAGTTTTGAAAACGTTAAATGTTAAATCTGATTTGATTTCGGGGAACCCATACTTTAATGTTCAGTTTGCTGTTTTATAGTTGAGATCTCCTTTCATTTTTGTAGCTACATTTTCAGATGTTATTTGCTGGGGTGTTCGCTGCTGTTCACTGGCGAATTAAGTACGTACGGTGCTACTCGTACTATAAATATTGGCCAAATAAACTTGTCAGCTAATGATACTGGTACCATTAAAGCTAAACTTTTTTTTAGTATTTCATACTGTCATGTCCTAAGAATTATTATACTGTCTATACCTCGTACATTCTTACTGGGGGCCTATCGTCGAGTTGATGCGAGTGCAGCTAGTGTTGGGTTTGTTAGGATCAACTTTCTCACTTTCGTCTTCCGTCGAACATCAGTAATAAAAAATATGTTTCTCTTTGGCCAACATTTTAATGTGTTTGTTGCCTAGATAATACACGATATATAGCTGAAAAGTGTCGCATCGCATGCGATGCATAAAACAAAATTTAAAACAAAAAGAAAAATAGTATATCATGTGATACATCGCAATATTGTACAACACTTCTCGTAGGAAGTAGTATCTAGGCAAATAGTGGTCACGTCAACGATTTTCTATTTATTAATATTTAATTCATTAATGGGTTTTTTATGAGTTGTACGTACTGTAATGGTTTTGACACGTGTACTAACATCTGTCAGTGGTTTTTGATAAGGTACAGCAGTGATTCCACATTTTTTTTTATTATTCTACTTCGTTAATAATTTCGCGTTTCTTGAAACGTCCTTCACGCTGTGAAACAGCCGCGAAAATTTTTGTGGCACCCTACCCTTGAAAACACTGTGGTTTCGTGATTTAGTGTTATACGTCTGACACAACCTAGCTGTCTGCAGACCAATAATAAGAATTAAGTATTAATAGCGGTATTCTTATTGGCTTAGTCAAACAGGGCAACAGCTCTTCGCACAAGCGAAAGCCAGTTTTTTTTTTCATCAGCTGACCGTAAGTTGAAACAGAGTAATCAGTCAACTTTTCCCGTGATAAACCGTCATATCTAAGCATATATAGTTTACATAAAAAATAACCAAAGTGAATGACGTACTGTAAAACATACCTCCTAGAATAACAATCCCAGCATGAATATACCAGCTAACGAACAAATGACAGTATTTGAACGAGGGTATTAACATCAAATGAAATCGCGAGAATTATGGATCTCCATATATATCTTATATTAAACAGCTCACATAGTGAAATAGGTATAAACTTGTATATGCACACACACATACACACACACACACATATTGTGGGGGAGGGCAGGTTACCGATATAACAGTTATGATGTACAATTTACACAGTCACAAGAAACAAACATTCACACGTGGTTGAATGCTGCCATTGTGGAAGTTGTGGAACAATCAAAACGATAGCATGTCTGGACATTTATTCTAGGTTTTGATAGTAAAACTTAGCATATACGTTGAAGTATTATTTCAGTGGCGGAACAGATCCTCTCTTTGGCAATCTTCAGTGTATCACAGCTATTATTTCCTTTCCTTTTTATATCCTTACAAGAAACATGACTTACATGAGCACAAGTATCTACAATAGTAGCCTACATGATGTGATTATTATTTAAACCCTTCATTTGTAACAACATCAAGTGACCATTGCAATAAGCTTCCAGACTAAATAACTGCTTACAACATTTTCAGCCAAGTATTGTACAGAGACTATAAGTTATAATAATACCCCAATTATAATTCAGACGTGATTTAAGCACTTCACTACTACTATTAAAATTATGCAATAATATTGAGTTGTACC
>PNEQ01051826.1:18548-37213 GCA_003012365.1 Medauroidea extradentata
GGGGGAGGAGGGGTTATCAGTCATTAATCACCAGAAACGTGAGGAAATCAGTACGCTATCATTTATACAAGCAAAAAAGGCGGCAATATATACTACTTTGTACGTATCAGTTTACAGGAGGGGGTAGTGGGGAAATTCTCACTATAACGTGTAGAAATGTAAAAGAATGTCAAAAAGTCTGGGCCGGCAGATTCTTTTTTATTTATTTTTTGTGCTACTTTTGGCTGATCTTTTTTTTATCTGTGCTAGTAGAAGCTGGCTTCTTCTCACCCCCCTTCACTCGTCTGGCTGACGATAGTATGTGCATGTGTGTGTGCGTGTGTGTGTGTGAGATAAGCTAGGGTGGTAGAGAGTGAGCGGAAGTAGTCAAGGTCAACCGGTACAGTCTCAACAGTAATAAAAACTCCGCACGTGACCACACGCAACTCACGAGATATTTACGTGAAAAATTTGCTCAACATCAGCATGTCACAGTGTCTGCAGCCGTCTGCTCGTTTCCTATGAGAAATTGTTTTTTTTTCCGGGATCTCTTTGCTAGAATACGAGGCCAGGAGCAATGTAAATCTCAGTCTACCTTTCCTCCCCTTTTCTTTGTTTAGTCGAAGTCTACGGCCGTGGTTGAAGTGATAGTATGCGCTTGTAGGCCTCCCTCCATACTATCTTACCTTGGCTGCGTCGTCATAGATCAGTGACGTCTTTACACGCACTTTACACTTAAAATAAATTTCACAGATATAATCAACATAAACGGGAACTCAATAAAAGCCTATTCATTTTAACCATTTAACTTTTTCAAAAGCGAGGCCCTCTTGAATGTGCGGCACGAGGCAAAAGCCCCTTTCTGCCCCCCTCCCCCCACCTTTTTAATAATGTATTATTTTGATATCACGCCGGCCTCTAGCGTAGTGGGTTAGGCGCCACTTTATAATGCGAGAGGCCCTGGGTTCGAATCCTTGCTCGGGCATGGATGTTGTGTTGTTCTTTCACCTCACTTTACCCTCATTGGCTTGTAAGACGTCGTTAAAGGGCCGTAAAACCCTCTCACCACCTTGCCTACATTGCAATGCAAACCAATGGCTTTTAATTTTTTATTACTGTCTGGAACTAATTGTTTTGCAATCTTGAATTTACCTCGCATGAACCAGAACAACTTAAATTTCTCTTTACGTGCCATTATGACCTGTAGTTACCGTCCAATTCACCAGCATCATACTGAAATGTTTATTTACGACGGACGTGCGTGTGTGGCTCGCGCGGCGAAGAGGGAGGAGAGATAAAGCAGGGAGGTCGGCCTGCTGAGTTGCATCTCCACTCACGCGCCTAGCTAGCAACATTTAACCACACGGAACTTGCCAGATATTTTACGGTGGGATTATTAATGGCTACGCAGCGATGAGCAACTGCTTTTAAAGCTTAATACTTTTTTTTAAATAAAACGTTATGGGTTTAAATGAGGCAGACACAATTTTCTTATGATTTTTAACCAAAAAATAATTAAATTAAAATTAATTTTGTTTTTCGAAATTCTCTCCCGAGTTATCCGAAGTCCGGGATATCGAGGTCCGAGTTATCGAGGGTTCACTGTATTACCAAGAAATATAAGTACTGTACTACAGTGATTTAATTGAAGAGTAGGGTCCCTAAACTCACACAGTCCATTTACATGAAATGCCAGAAACAGCAATAAAAGAGTACACACTATTTGAGCCACTAATGACCTTTAATAAACAAAGCAACCAATTGGGCACACAATAAGGCATAATACTTGTTAATAACAGAAATCATGCAAATCCCATGGCTATAATATAAAGACGCATTGAATATGTGGCCAAAACTAGCTTAGTACATTGTCCTTAACAAATATTGTAAATGCATATCAACTGAAAAGAAAAGTAAAAGTACAATAATGTTCTAACAACAATATATAGAATGATGGACATTCGACATGGGAGAATTAGGACAAAATGTTTGCTTTGTTTTAACTAACTATGGTTGCATCTACAAGTTGTCCATGAATAACATAAAAACTTAATTTGGTGGTTCATCTGCATCGTACACAACTACTGTGTTCTTGTCCTCAGCACAGTTATCAGACATCAAAACACTTTTGTAAAAGTCATCTGAATCCGGTGGCACTGCGAAGTACTTCAAAAGTTTCCTAACATCATTAGCTTTCTCCTTTGAAACCTTGCTTTCAAGTGCAACATTGTGGAGAGACTCAAAGAAGTTCGTCCAAGTTTTACCCCTTTTGAGTACAGAACAAAATGTCTCTCCCCAGTCATAGAGGGAGCGAACAGAAATTCGAACTTGATGGTTAACCTTTGAATATGTGATTACCTTCTGCTCTGAAATTTTGAAAGGAAGTGGGGCCCTACAACGAATGTGCACAACAGTTTTGTAGTCCTTCACTTTCCAGTCAGTTCTGCATATCAAAACATTACCATGCTGTTGAAAGATTTTATAATACTCTGTGGGAGCTACTATTACTTCTTTCTTCCGCAGATCTTTCTCTACATGCCCAAATACGCGATCTGGTGGCATGTAACTATGGCTTCTGATAGGGAAGTAATGATGTATTATCTTCCACCTTGTTGAAGAGTTCAAATATCCACATAACGCAGCAAGAACAGTGACATTTTTGTTTTGCGATGCTGCAATATCATTGAATAGACGAACTGTATGAATGTCAGAGGGAATTTTGTTTTCCAAATTCTGTAAATAGTGAACTAATGCCGAGGCGATTTCGTTGGAAGTTTTCCGTGTTGTGTTTCTAGCCAAGTGTAAAATGTTATGTATTCCTCCTTCCCCACATCTCTTGAGCCATGATAAACCATACATGTGAGATTGTACAACCATACCTGTCTACTGTAAAATGTTTCACTAACCGACAGTTTAGGGAGCGGCTGATTCTGTTGACAGTCAAACACAACTGTTATTGATTCAGGTGGATCACTTTTCAGGTGTGCATAAAACTTCTTCGCTCTCAGTTTGTGTAAACGTTTGTCAAGCATAAGCGTCTTTTTCTGTAACTTCTTGTTTTGTTCCTCACAGAATGAGCAATCATCTGTTCGAGGATTGCCAAACCCCAAGTTAAATTTAGTCATGAATATATTATGAAATTTTCTGTATGAGCATTTTGCTTCTTGATGAGATTTCCAGAGGCGCCATATTTTTGTCATAGATAGTTCTGGTGATAAATAATGTCTCACAGACTTTGCTCGCCCATAATGACTTTCGCGACACTTGTACTGGCCGATGTGTTTGACAATGCTTTCCGTTATCTTCATGTGATATTCACGCCGTGCCAAATCCATCCCTTCACGTTTTTCTTTTGGAGATGAACCATTTGCCCTAAATGTTCTCGCTAGCCGTGCCAGTCTGTCCCTGGAAGTACATGTGATGGACTGGAACGCTTGGTCACACACTGTTACTGATGGTTCACTTTGTGTATAAATGGAGTACTTAACTTGTACCGACCTGCTTCTCTTCGAATCTTCCTTCCTTCTACGGCTACGTTTTGGATTACTTATAGACATGTATTTTAACAAATACTTGTCCTGTGCACATTTTCCACCTTCCTTGTACAATGTTTCAAAAAAATATTGTGCATCCTTGGTAGATAGGTTAGAAGCACAGCAGCCCCCGCTTGACAGATGCAATGTGAGGGCAGTCTATTGTTGCTACCTTACCTTGTGATGTGTATTTCCTTAACTTCTGCCTGCTTGGAGGCCGCTTATCGCGTTTTCTCTTCCGCCCTTTTTCTGCAACTCCAACTGGCATACTGTGCTGTTCCGAATCCAAATTCTACGCATAGATATAAACAAAATTGATTACTTACATATTTTACTCGATATAAACATGTAACATTAATATAATGTTCACTACTTACCATTATTAATTATAACATGTCAAATACAGAGCCACTAAAAGCACACTAATACCAAGCAGCACAATGCAAACACAATAACAAACTATTCACAAAACAAACATACCACCAAAGAACATACCCACGCAGACTAGAACCTCTATGTTGCACTTCTTAGTGTGATACTAGCGCACATGTGGCAGAATATGTATGTTACGGAACCACTATTTGGTTTATCAGTTGCTTGTAACTCCTTCGTGGACCAAGCGAGCTGCGATAACATTTATCCTTGCGCTAAGGACTGAGTGGGTTCTGACTTTTATGTTTTTCTGGACTGAGCGAATTTTGCAATGAAATAGTAATAAAACCGGTAAATTACATGGGACGTAACTAGTTTACAGCTACGCGGGCAGTGTCAGTTTCAAGATGTTTCATTTCTCTGTTACTGGGCGCGGTTTTGGAACTTTGGCCAAAAGTGGACTGAGCGAGTTTAGGAACCCTACTCTTCAATTACACATTGGATAGCATTACATATACAATTTTATGCAAACAAAAAATAAATATATTTGTAAATTGCACCAAATATAATATACCAGCGAGTATTAAATTTGAAATTGATTTTTGCATTTGTGTCAGTTACATTGCCGTACCACCAAGTCATGACTAGGCATTTAAGAAAAGCGAGGTGACTACTTTAATAGTAAACTGATAGCGTTAGTAACATTTTTCTACTTAAGATTACCAGAATGATCGATTACTAGAGATAAGTGAAAAAGTGGTCAAATATATGCAGAGAGGCCACGTGGCCGAGTGGTCAGACCTCTCGCCTTCCACCAAGGCGATCCGGGTTCGATTCCCAGCGGGGTCGGTCCCCGGATTTTAACATGTGGTAATCGTGCCGGACGATGCCACTGGTCGGCGGATTTTCTCGGGGATCTCCCGCTTTCCCCGCACCATCATTCTGGCGCTGCTCCCCACTCACATCATGTCACCTCCCCCCCCCCACCTGTCTTAAAGACTACGATGTTGAACGCTGACCAAAATATCTCTTTCACTCACGCAAAAGTATGGAAACTTTGTTCACTTTTCGAACACAAAGTCATGGGAACACTTAAACCTACTAACATCTCGTAAATTCCTGTTAGACCAAATTTCTGTTACGAAAGTGTGATTGCTTATACATAAATCGCTTGCACATTTAAATGCCGAATATAATGTTGCAAAACTAAATAACTTTAAATCTTCAAATATTATTTTGTGAAATGAAAAACAATGCTTTTACTTGGTTGTTTCAAATAATTCAGTTATTCTTTCGATGGCTGGGGTAAAATTTTCTCCACTTCCCGATATTATAATTAATACATTCGTTTATTTTTACAGAATTTAAAATGTACGAAGTGACAATAAGAAATCATCATCCTTATAGGCATGCCATATTTTATGCTGGGCTGTTAGTAACAAGAGAAGCGTTAGGGAGAGATGCCTGTTTGCAGAATAGCTCAATCCGGCAGGGAAATCTCTTTTTTTATGCTCATTGACCTTGAAATAATTATAAATGCATTTACAGTAGTGCTACACAGTAAACACATTGTCTAGCTGGTTGGCGGAAGGGGAAGGATACAGACACAAAGCGTCTGAGAGAAGAGTGCTCAGTTCGAGGTAGTTGACCTGTCCCCTCTCCTTACCTCCTTTCAACATTGTCCTACTACTTCCTACCCTATCCGCCCACACTACTATCGTAGCTCACCAAAATTTTGCCCTGCACAACTTAAATTAATTTTCAGTCAGTGAAATTTCTGATTTGGTGAAAAGAAAATTGTTTGACATTCAAAAAGTTTTTTGTTTAAAGTTAAGATTCAAGTATTGGTCAGAAAAGTTGTATTCTTGAAAAAATGGTGGTGCTTGTTAAGACAAAGAAAATTAAAGGTCTTTTTTACAGCATATCTTAAATTATGTCATGCATTTATGTATCTTTTTAGCATTTCCTTATCATTCATATGCCATCCTTCGCTAATCATATGAATCCCCCCCCCTTTTTTTTTTCCATTTTGAACTAAATCCTGCCTATCTTATTACCGACAGATTATCTGCTCACTCTTGCATTTTCGATTAATGTAACTGGCTAAATAGTTATTAGCTAGTCAGGTTTTTTCCACTTTTGTCCATATAATTGAACCGTATCTCGCGTAACTTTTTGAAATACATTTATTTACAAGCGGTCAACATTCAACACAAAGGCCGGTTTAAAATTTGTCGTGCACAATACAACCACATGTACAGAAATAGATAGAATTTATGGATTTGTGGACATACGCAATTGCTCATGTTTTGCTGATCAAGCTTGTGTTGAATGACGAAGTACAAAAAAGATAAGAGAAAAAAATAGCTATAAAAACACACAAAAAATTCCCAGAGGAATTAAGTAAGATTTTTACTGTTTTAAATAAATTATTATATTAGATGACGAAGAATTTTAGAGACAGAAGTCAGTCGAATATTAACATAACACCCAGACACAAATATAGAACCAGATTCCCAATATGACATCCTGGTGAGTTTCAATATCCAGAGCTTGTTCACCAATGATCCAGTAGCAGAAACGCTTGCCATAGTGAAATCCAAACTAGAAAATGACAGCACCCTTAGTGAAAGAACATCCATACCCATCTAATGAATAATGGAGCTCATGACACTCCGTGTCAGCACAACATACTTTCAGTTTAAAGTAGATTTCTATTGGCATGGCTATGGGGAACTCACACTCACCTTTCATGGCAAACATATTCATGGAGAATCTGGAACAAGAGGTACTAAGTAACACAACAACTCCACCCAAAATTTGGCTGCGATATGTAAACAACACATTCCTTGTTTGACAACATGGACTGGAAAAACTGTCCGAATTTTCGGATTTCCTCAATTCACTCCGGCCGTCAATACAGTTCGCACATGAAATAGAATTTAACAATAGCATCACTTTCCTAGACATCCTAGTCTCCAAAGAAAACCACAGACTTAGCACTCAAGTGTACAGGAAATCGACACATACTAGTCAATACCTGCATTTTGAATCTAACCATCCAACAAGTACAAATTCAGGCATTGTTCGCATCCTAACCAACCGAGCAGAAAAGATATGCTCAGACAGGCAAACATTAATAGAGAAACAATATCATCTAAGAAAAGAATTCATGGCCAACAAGTGTCCCAGCTTTATCATTGAGAAGCAGTTAAGAGACCAAAATTCACCAAACTGCGAAGCCATCACAGACAAACAACTTTCTGGATCTCTGATTATTCCGTATGTCCTTGGACTCTCAGAAAAAAATAAGAAGTCTAGATAACAAATACGACCTACGAACAACATTCCATTCCAACTCCTCATTGAAAAACATTCTCATTAAAGTAAAAACCATAGTAGATAA
The DNA here is from genome assembly GCA_003012365.1 of Medauroidea extradentata. NCBI lineage: Eukaryota > Metazoa > Arthropoda > Insecta > Phasmatodea > Phasmatidae > Medauroidea > Medauroidea extradentata. Next base: position 25,839 of record PNEQ01051826.1, read on the forward strand.
ACTACAGACCCGTGAAAGCATAAACCAAATACCATGCGAACGTGGCTTTCTATACATAGGTGAAACTGGTAGAACATTATCTTCTCACTTCAAAGAACACAAGAACAGCATGCAAAAGGGTGAAGTCCAGAAATCTAGAATTGCTGAACATGCTTGGGGAAATAGCCTCAAAATTCTGTGGGATTCAGCTAATCCAATGAGTCAGGAAAAGACAGAACTAAACGAAAAATAAAAGAATCAGCTTACATAGCCAGTAACAAAAAATATCATAAGCCAACAGAGCATTGAACTGAATCATATGTGGTTGACTGTAACAAAATAGAAACCATATTAGACAATAAAATAAATAAATGAAATACATAAACAAATCTGTGTTTAACAGTCTCGGCAGAACACCAGCCAATATTCCTGCAAGGTGCTCAGCCAATGAGGAGAGTAGGTTGTTCTGGATAAAGTGAGCACTAAAAATTGTACCTTCGAAAAATATCACTAGCCGTTACTGCAATTAATTCAAGATTAACCACAGTTGCTTTACTACCCGTATGGTTAGCAGTGTATTTCCGAATTTAGTTCCTTGTATTTTCATATTTTATTTCACTAATGCTAAAATAAAATCAACTGAAATCGACATACTTGAATTTAATTTGACTAATAAATTTTTTTATCAAGCTACATAGGTTCCTACCGACTGCATAATTTATTTAACACGCGCAAACATTAAGAGACATGTCCAAAGAGGTTAGACATTTCCCATCGTTAGCCTGTTGCGCGCGGAAAGATACGAATTGGCTGAAAATTGAAATTTAGCAGGGCTTTTTTTAGTGATCACTATATAACTGTTCCAACTAGCTGTGTCTCAGCCTGAAGACGGGAATAGATAGCTATTCCTGAAACACTGCATTTTTTTCGTTGTTTTTAACTTGTGTTGTACTGTATATTGTCTTTTGTTTGTTGTCCACTGTTCACTGCTTTTGTCTTTATCCATTTTTTTTTTCATATTGGGAATCTGGTTCCATATTTGTGTCTGTATTTTTTGTCTCTGTGTTGTGTCGAATTCGACCGAATTCTTTTTCTAGAATTACTTGTTGTCTAATATGATAATTAATAAGAAAAGTAAAAAAAACTGACAAAAATCCTCTGGGATTTTTTTTGTGTTTTATATAGTTTTTTGTTCTTTTTATTTTTTTTTTCTTTGTCATTCTGACACAAGTTTGATCAGCAAAACATGAGCAATGGCGTATGTCCACAAACCAATAAATTCTAATTGTAATTTCCCATTGCAACAAACATATTTAGTGTTTATTGTATATTCTATATAGTGACATGTATCAGACTGTGTTTATTTATAATGTATGGAATTTCTATGTCTGAAGTGGTATTGGTACCGATGACAGTGGCACACTTTCATTTGTTGTTGTTGATTATTGTATTGATGGACAAAAAAACTTGGTTAATTGTGAGTTACAAATTTCTTAATTAAATATTTTGGTCCTCCTGAGACTGGATTATAAAGTGAACACGGTAAGTACAGATTTTGTTTGTATTTTCGTTCTGTGTCTCGGTTTCGGTTCGCGATTGGTATTCGTATCGACGTGTTCGCGCTTCCGCGTACTAGGTGTACAAAACGAATAGTAAAAGAAGTAAACGAAGGCCACATTCTGAAAATACTGAGCCGGTCTACCCAGACTCTTCTTACAAGGCCTAAGCCTATCCAACATAAATACCAACGAACAAAGATAACAAACAAGGTTAAATGGGACTACTGTCCCTTGCATCTACTGACCTATACTTATAGCTTATCAGAGATTAGTGATCTACTCTTTACATTCCTGAGCAAGGAAGAAAAAATTTTAGAACAAACCATGTATTGACACTTTAAGCACTCCAGATACAATGTTCGAACAACCTTATCCCACATTACAAAGGTTTATTACAATTCGATGCGAATGCACGACTCGCTACAACACACTTTACACTCAATATCATAAAATGTCAGTTTCTTGTTTTACGCGTATCACCTCAAAACACTGACAATGACCATGACACGCTTGAATACCCAAAGCAACAGTTGCGATTACAATTACAAATACGCACCAATACTTATAAATACATCTTTCAAAGGTAGGTCGCAGCACCATAGTAACGCAGATACTATTACTGAGTCTGCATTTATCCTCTGCGCACCAAACGCCCCTCGTCCATTCTTCCTAACATAATCTCCCAGCCAACGAACACATTAACTCAATAGTCAAATGCGAAGATTACCACTCTCGTCGATCTCCCGTAATGGAGAAAGCCTGGCAACCCATCCATGTCACAGGAATTCCTGTTACACCAGCGCTACTACCTCGTAGAGCTTAATCCCCCTCCAGCGGTGCCGCGCGGTGCGAACTCGCGCGCCCGACAAATGTTTGCTAGGGCCTCTTCTGCACCAGCTAAATCAACCTGTCTATTTTACTCACCAACCGCCTCGGGCAGTGTAGGAAGTAGATACGTATGATTGCAAGACGAACCCACTTAAGTTTTGTGTTGCGTCTTACGCACATCGGCGACCAACAGGATACAAAAACCCTTCGTGACTACTCTTCGGTACAGGCACCTCTCCCATCGAACGCAGGCGTCAGAATGAGCTTCTCCCCGATGCGAGCAGTGCTCGCCTCCACCCGCGCGCCCCTACCGCCGGTCGGCGGAACTAGCCTTCCCCCCCCCCCAACTCCAGGCCGCTCTCCTCCATGGCCAGTGGAGGAGAGGAGCGCGGTGGGCGGGGGGCAGCCAGCACCGTCAACCAGGGCAACCCAACTCCTAAATACTTCCCTTCACGCTAACCACAAGTCAATCACAAGAAGGAAGGGCGAAAAGACTCCCCCCAAAACTCATAATTGAAGAAGAAACCCCCCTAAAAGGAAATAGAAAAACTCAAAATACTGAAAACCCGGCAGGAGCCCGCTCAACCCCCCTCCCTATCCAAGTCTATGACCGGCCCTCGACCTCCGATGACCTCTCTGTCATCGTGACACTCTGCTCCCCCTCCCCTAGCAACCCTACTTCCAAGACATTTATAACTGACTCAACATTACATAACCATACGAGTTAGTATACACAATTTTACAAACACCATCACAATCATATAAACAAATAACATAATCACAAGTCCATTACACATTAGTTAATCATGAACTCATTTGAGGCGCCTCACAATATACAAATACTATTTACTTCTTTTCGCCGGCCGGCATACATCACAACATATCAAAATAGACTCTTAAGGCCTAGGACGAAATACCTTTAAATGCACCACATGTGCTTTCCTTTGCACCATAGGATCATTCTCCTTATGCATGAGCCAGGTGTTATCGCCGAGGCACTTTTGCAACCTGTACGGCCCTTCATACTGCAGGTACAACTTAGCAGACACTTTATGAGCCAAGTCCGAAAGGCGAAAACTACGACACAACACCAGGTCTACCACCCTGAAGGGGTTTGCCTTCCTACCCTGATTGTATCTGCACGCTCCTTCTCTCTGGGCGTCGATTAACCTCTCGTTGACCCGCCTCAGCAAAACCTTACATTGATTTTCAGAATGCAAGGAATCCAGGGAAGGGATTCCCCATACATTTAGTAAAGGGTGCGTTATGTGCCTACCGAAAAACACTTGACACGGATTTTCCCCCGTATTCTCGTGCAAGGCATCGTTCAAACCCAGGTTGATCCATGGTATTTGCACATCCCATTCCGTGTGAACGGGATTGCTGAAGATCCCTAACACCACTTTGAGGTTCCAGTTTACACGCTCCACCATGTTCCCCTGCGGGAAATGAGGAGAGCTAAACTAATGTTTGATTCCCCACTCACTACACATGACTTTAAACATGCTACCCGAAAAACATGCAGCGTTGTCACTCACTAACTCTGCGGGAGCACCAAAGATTTTCCACACCTGATTTTCCAACACTTCTTTAAGGGCTTTGGCCTTCATGTTTCTTATAGGCAACAAGATGGTGTATTTAGAGAAGGTGTCAAGCACCACCAGTAACGTTACATTTCCCTTCTTAGAGCGAACCAAGGGCCCAAAAATATCTATATGCACTTTCATCCAGGGGTTCGAGGGCTCTTCTGCAGCGTACAGCCCTATCCTCGTGTTCTTGGGAGCCTTAAATTCTTGACATTTTTGGCAGGTGTTCACGTATTTCTTAATGTCCCCGCTCATACCTTCCCAATAAAAATCCCTGGCTATTTGCTCTTTAGTCCTCATCACTCCCAAATGACCCCCTCCCGGTTGGTCATGATAATATGTCAAAATCATACTCCGAACTACTTCGGGAACTACCACCCTTTTCCGGGACCCCGTTCCCACATAATACAACACCCCATCCTCTACTAAATATGGGATCTGAACCCCGGTCTGTAACCCAGCCTTGAGGAGTTTACAAGCAGCATCATATTCTTGGTGAGTTTTCAAGGAAGTGAAGGACTCTGGAACTGACAATAATGAGCCTACTACTTCAACGCCCTCCTCCGACGGCACCTCAAAATGTTCTTCTTCGAACATCCTGGACAACGCATCTGCCACCGGATTGGCTACCCCTCTTATGTGGTGAATCTTAAAACGAAATCTGTTTAATCTTAGCACCCAGCGTCCCAATTTTCCCAGTTGGTGAGGATGCCCCAAAATCCAGGACAACGCCTGGTTGTCCGTGTACAAATTAAACTCCCTTTCTTCCAAGTAACTGTGAAAACGCTCCATTCCAAACAAACAAGCTAGACACTCCTTTTCGTATGCGCTTAATTTCCTTTCAGACGGATTCAGTACGCGGCTTGCGTAGGCGATAGGGTGAAAAGGTTCTGTCCCCGAATTACTCTGGCTTAACACCGCTCCTAATGCTAATGCCGATGCATCAACATGCAAATTAAATATTTTACCGAAGTCAGGCAGGGTCAACACGGGCTCTTCACACAACAATTTTTTCAATGCCTTAAACGCCTTCTGCTGATCCTTTTCCCATGCAAATTTCACCCCTTTTCGTTTTAGACGATTCAGGGGCTCAGCTACCTCCGACAGATTGGGTATAAACCTAGCGTAATACCCCACCATCCCCATGAACCTTTGCACGCCCTTAACGGAAGTCGGCCGCGGAAAATCTAGAATGGGTTTTATCTTGTCAGTATCGACCCTGAGTTGCCCGCCCCCTATCACATACCCTAAAAATCTCACTCCTGTTTTTCCCATTTCCACTTTCCTCGGGTTAATCGTTAACCCCGCCCCTCTCAATGTCTCAAAAACCAGCCTAATGTGTTGCAAATGCTCCTCCCACGATTCACTATATATGATCACGTCATCAATATAATGCAACACAAATTTAAATTTCATGTTCTTCAACACTTGGTCTAAGACTCTACTCAAGGCTTGGCTACCGAAATTACTACCCATTGGTATCCTAGTATATTCATACTGCGCCCAAGGAGTGCTGAAGGCAGTGTATTTCCTACAGTCCTCATGTAATTGTATTTGATAGAAACGGCTGTTCAAATCTAAAGTGGTGAAGAATTTGGATCTTCCTAAATGTTGCAATGCTCCTTCCACCGAAGGCAGGGGAAAAGGGTCTACAGGCACTCGCTCTTTCAATTTTGCGTGGTTAATTACTAAGTCTAAACTCCACACCTCCTGGTTTACTAACTAAAAACCCCGGCGAAGAGAACTCTGAAGTGGAGGGGACAATTACTCTCGCTCGCAACCGCTTATCTACTTTATTCCTAAAGTGTTCCAGCTTTGGGGGTGAACACTGGAAGTGACGACTCCTAAAAGGCGTAGTGTCGGACAAATGGAATTTATACGGAAGGATATCACACATCCCTATTTTGTCCGTTATGACGTCGTCATATTCCCTCAATATTTCGCATGTCTTTTTCCTTAATTTTTTCCTCCTCGGACAACGCGTTTATCCTAACCCTATTTCGTTTTCCTAACCTTATTGGCGTTTCGGTAGCAAATCCAAACAACAGGATATCGTTCTGAAAATCCAAACCTAACAGTGCTTTAACACATAACCCCTTAACTACCGCAAACCTAAATTTCCAGGAAAATCCTTCTATTTTACAATACAGTTCCACCGTCCCCGAACTATGCATTTGTGCTCCGTCCACAGCCATGAAACTAGTAGAGTCTTCTGTCTTCATCTTCCTTTAATGGGAAGTATCCAACTTCATCAACTCTCCCCAAAAATCCTCACTCACTAAGCTTTTCGTCGCTCCCGAATCCAGTAGCGCCCATTCCTGCGCATATTTACCCCCTTTACCCCATGTCACCATTACTCCCTTACTCCCAGGAACACTACATTGGCGCGATTCACAAGTCAGATGGGCTAAGAGGTCGCGCCCTCCCCCCGCCAACGCCTGTTTCCTGGACATTGCGCCCTTAAGTGGCCTACCATATTGCATCTAAAGCATCGCCGTTCTTCTCCCCTGACCTGCGCTTTAGTGCATTCCCCAATCCAATGCCCTCTCCCCCCACAGTTCGCACATCTTCCTACTCTTTTAGGGTTGCTTTTTTTCAATGCAGTATCGGCTCCTTTCGTGCTTCGCTCATTTACCGCATAAACGTAGTTCCGTTTTTCCTCCTTCACTTGACGTTCCCCTTTTATTGTCGGAAACTCTGTAGTATTCCTTTAGCGTTTCTCCGCGACCCTGAACTTCTACCGCTAATCTCTTCAATTCCTGCAAGGACGTCGGGTAAGCGCACAGACTACACTCATTTCTCGTTACCGGCAAGAGATTTACCATTATCAACGCAACCAAATCTTTTTCATCTCGCCTTTCACCTAATGCTCTACTATGATCGATTACCGACTCCATGAAGGTCGTGAACCTCTCGTTCGCCCGTTGGAAATGTTCCACATAGCGCTTAACGTGTCTAAATCGGACACTAGACGGACAAATCCTACTTAAAACCCTTTCCCTGAAACATTCAAAGGTACTCGTGTCGTCCTTAGATAAGACTTCCGCCAATACTTGGGCTAACGGTCCTCTACATCATACCTCGAGACCTACCAGTAAACATTTTTCCGGGACCTGATTCAAGTCCGTTATTCTTGTAAGTTTAATCAAGAAATCCAATACAGACATTACCATTATATTGGTGTATCATACTAGAGCGGTCACTGTAGTCAGATGTTATTTTATTTTACAATATTACGACAAAGTTAAGAAAGACAAGGAATTAGTTAGGCAGCTGCCTGTAATATGTGTGTACCGTATTATAGAGGTCCCTCATAGAAAATTCAGCACTTTTTTTATTTACCAATATTAACCAAAAATTAAGGGGAAGAAGGTTGGGCCAGAATGAGGTTAATAAAAATTTTAGTGTTCACAAAATATAAAGTTACGCAAATAAAGTCACAGGTAACAGCTACGTTCACCCATAAACTTTTCTATAATAAAAAAGGACGGATTGTGGGGCCATAAAAAGATTCTCAAACGTTTAGTTTGTATTAAATAGAAAATTAAGGAAATGATAGCATGGGTAACCACTAATATACACATACGATAAACACACAAACACACAAATATATATATATATTCATAGATTTTCCAGCTCAGCTAGAAACCTGTGCTACATGAATTAAATTAGTTAATGTGTAGCACAATGGTATTCTACACTGGTGATTAAATTTATTGGCATAATGTTTCGACACAATCTTACTAATGAATAATAATTGGTACTTTGCGTTATGCTCTCCGTATCATGGCGAGCTAGTCTTCGAAGAAAGCATTTACTGGCGACCCTTTTTTCCAGATCAACAAAACATTTACAGTGATTCACCAGCTTGGCATATGCGTAGTGAATTTTCACGAAAGTGCGATATATAAGCCGGGCTTGGACAGTCACTTGCCTGGAGGAAACCCTGTGAAGTCACTGCAGACGTGCCTGTTGGCAAATAAAAGCACGTCAAAGCATCTATTTTTAGAACTTCGGACATCACGAAACTAAATAGACTAATGTCACAAATCATCTGTATTAATACACCCAAACTGCAAAATCGCTTAATTTACGTCTGGCTTGATTAAAAACGTGTATCAGTTTCTCAAAGAAGCAACTTGGGAAGATGGCTCGGCATTGTGAGACCACTGGTGGGAAACTGTGGGCGGACATCCTTCAAAGTAATTACTGGCAAACCAAGAGGACTGTTTCTACTAGTCGACACAGCGAGGAAGTTTCTCAACGGGAGTTGAACTAACAACCAGAAGAGTGAAGACTGTGCTGCACTCGGGGTGCTGCATAGCAGACTATGACTCACCTCCACGGTTAATTAATGGTCACTTTTGCATAACTACCAGATTTAATTAATGCATATTTGTGAAGTTTTCGTTGTTAATAGTGCAGAGTTGTTGCAAAATTTAAAATTGATTTTCAGAGAAGTGTCGAGTCTCCTTTCTATGCAGTTTGGTTGCTAGTAAACCATCAACAAATGCAACTCTTTTTTTCTAAATAATAAAACCTCCATCCAAAACTAGCCAAGTATCGGCGCACAGGTAAATTATGATGTGACTTAGTACAGTTACCTACAATTACAACAGGGCAGTTTAGTGACAAATACCTGCTGAAAGGACACGTTTATACTTTTCACAATATCTGCCATTTTTCCTTATGTTGCCAAGTATTGTACAATATGTTTAGTGTGATAAAAAAAAGACATGAACAAAACAGATTGCACGATAATTTGTTAGTTATGGTCTGAATATTTTAAAAGTTTATCTCATCTCTTGTGCTAAATAAATAAATAGTAAAATATGCTACTGTTAATTTACCCATTGTTGTTTATAATGTGGTCCTGGAACATTTATAAGAATAAAGGAGAGGTAATTACTCGTGCTAATGGCTTTAATAAACATTTAATAATAAAAATAATCTGTATAACTTATTATATTTGTACTCCTTGAAGTGAATAACTCACCATTTGTTTAGGCGAGGTGATATTTATGTAGAGGAGACCAACGGCAATAATAATTGTTATAAACCTCAAAAGGCCTAAATGTTTATAAAAACATAATTGTTTAGATTTACCGAACTATATAATCCGCAACCTTGGTTAAAGAATTGGTACTTTCTAAATTAAATGTTGAATGAAAAGTTTTCAGATTGTGATAATAGTTTCATGTTAGGATGTTAATTTTATTCGGAATTTGGCTGCTGCAATAATAATCCTTACTATAAAATGCAAACAGTACAGTGTTTGTAAATTTTTTAAAAGTGTCTCGATCGAGTCATCACGAGTGGTTCAGATTTTATCTTCAATTGTATATTCGGTCATTCATATAATATAATATGTTTCCATTCACGTCATCGTGATAAATCACTGATTTTAGGTAGCATCGTTTTGCACATATTTGGTTATTTTAACATATTAGCTTCCTTGTTTACTATTAAATACCGAAATCAATAATATGCTCACAATCTCTTAGCAAACTTTTTTGACTTGTTCAGTCAACACTTCTGTCATCACATCAATAGCTGATTGAAGCTAATTATAAGGTTTTTTTTTTCCGGTAATACGTCTTCTGGTAACAATCCTTAAACTGCATCAGTTTTATTTTGCAATGCTCTGTGTCCAAATATGTATTGCATATTATACTTAAATAGTTAAACTGTTGTCTGTAACATATAAATGCATAAAGACGAGGCGAGATCTTGTTTACCATCTAAATATTCGTTAGTCGCAACATAGAACTTATTTTTATGTGTTGATAGTTCATAATTATTATATTTACTCCTTTCATTGATATGTAGATTATCACAGTCATTAAAAAAACCGGAAACTTATATAATATTTTTGTGTGTCAATATATACGTTTCTTAAAGTTGTCGATAATAGGCCTATTAAAATTACTTTAGTGACAAAAATAACAATAACATTAACATCTGTAGTAATATCATGTTTAGGTAAACGATTAGGTTGAACTTAATTACGAATATTATAAAAATTAATGGTAATAGTATTGAAATGATTGGAATTATAAAATAATTTACATATTTGTGAAATCGACTTAAGGATCTGTATTTTATTCATACATAATATATGAAGTACATATCTGGTATCAATACAATTAAAGGAAACTTAACAATGAATGCTTGTTGTGTGGTATTGTGGGATATTGTTGCGTAGAGTTACGCTACATTGCAACAAGAACATACACAACTTGTCACTCCGTGTGCACTGACAACTAAAACTAACTGACTCAAAATTTCACCATCAACCATACATGCCGTAGTTATCTTCACAAGTACCATATTTCACGCAGATACCCTAGTTGGGTTGAAAAACGTAGGAATTAGTACTTTATTCACTAACTTTTCTGAAACATCATAGGTTTAAAACCTTTTTAAAATAAAATACGGTTATATGTTTTAAATGTTGCTGTTTTGAGCACAAGACACAGCTAAGGCACCGAGGCGGCATCTGTTACGTAAATGGAAAATAAGTAATGCTTGGGAACTGTACCAGAGTGTAGGGTACCGTACCCCGACTACAGACTTTTGATAGAGCGCCAGTAGGAATATACATACTCTGAAGAATGATTTCAAATGAAGCCCTACAATGGAGAAATGACGAATGAGAGAGATGGACGAACTGGGATACCCTCAAGAAAACTCGCAGAATATTTTTCACATGTGTAAAACTGGGGTCTGGCCCCACTGGGGATTGAACCCGGATCGCCTTTGTGGGAGCCGAGTGGTTTATCACCCGGACTCCACAGTCTCACTGGCCACGTAATATGTATCCCAGAACTAGAGCCAGCCCTTCTCTTTGCATGGCACTGATATATAATACTTTTTGTATCATCAGCTGTGCTCAAAGTCAGCTGGGATATGTTTATGGTCTGTATGGGAACTCCTCTGCGGACTAGCAATTAGTTGTCCGCGCAAGAAGTTTTCATCTTCAGGACAGACGCAACCAGCAGAAGACGCTTCAAACAAATACTGTCATATGTAACTAAAACCGCGGTTTTGTAGGGCTTATAGAATAGATTACTTATTAAGGCTTCCGTCAGGCTACGAGGAAAGATGCAGTGCAGACAGTTTGTAATACGTGTGTTATTCACAAACCCTTCCACGTACGAAACTAGATTTTTTATATAAAAGAGTTCAAAGTGGAAGATACTAAGCTATCGTACTTGGCTCATTCTGAATCTACGATTACTATTTTTTAAAAATTCATGAAAATGGCAAAATAGCCTATTTTCAACTACCTTTTGCGGGGTGTGCGCGAGTCGGACACTTTCGAAACTAAGATACATAAGTACTCTGAAGCTTTACGCGGGACGCGCGCGTATAAAAATGATATGTCACTGCATTGAATAAAAATTCGCATCGGTATTTGTAA
>PNEQ01051827.1:0-36680 GCA_003012365.1 Medauroidea extradentata
GCAGTAGAACTGAACGAAACTTGAATTCTTGAATTGCGTGTGTCATGTCTGTTTTTAGTGGCGGTTTTAAGTTACAAATTCAAATAAAATATGCCAGCATTTACGAGATTCGGAACGGCAATAGTGCATGTTGTTTAAATTAGTCGATGGAGAGAAACCAGCGTTATGAGACATTAACGCGCAGGTATTTATAACTAAGATTACTTTTTACCATATTTTATACTCAGCCCCGTTCATTTAATGAGTAAATATTGTAGCTAAAATGTATCGGAGAAGTTCAATGTAGTTGTAAACATTGGACGATCCTATGTAAATAAAAGCACGTGGCAATGTTGATGTTTACATGCAGCGGAAAGATATAAACTGGCAGAAAATAGAAATTAATCAGGGCTTTTTTGAGTGTTCACTTTATTCCGAATCACCTATACACTCAGTGGTAGGCCACTTTAAACCAGTGTTTCACATCCACAAGTGAAATGCATTTGGTACTGCAGAATTTGCAGGTGTTGGTATTAATTACAGTGTGGATGTGAAACCTTCTTGTATTCTACTTCTGACTAGACAGTGTACAATTTAACAGTGTCTGTCTTACCTTAAATACATTTTTATTTTTTCTGTTTATATGTGCATGTAGACATACACACAAAATAATCATGTGTATAGATGTAGCATTTGTACGCTCATTGTTAATAAACACCCTGATACCTTCCCTTGGATATACTGTAAATGCATATTGTATTAAAACAGAAACACTTAATATACTTTTTTTTTTAATATATTAATAGGTATAGTAAGTATTAAGTACATTTCGGTGCTATAAATGAAATTACAGTATTTTTAAGTACTTTTGGTTTGTTTACAAATACTTGCAACTTTATATAAAATGTACTTAAATATAAGTAATTTTATCAATGTGCTATGACTCTGAAAAAGGTTGTCTTACTATGGTGAACAATCCAATGATCTGTTGTTTATGTTGTTCGTTTACAGTCTGCCTGATTGTATATTGTTGCTGTTTTGTTCCGGTGCTATATACGGTACCACTGCTACTCTACTGCTCTCTAATGACATTTCTGATAGACATGTTAAGAGTAAAACACGGTTAGTTCGACAACAGAGTCATACGAAAAAAGGAGTGTGATTAAATAGCGTGAAAACTACTGACTACACATGCTTCCTCAATAACTTGGACAAATCTCATTTCAGCTAATATTTTTATTTCTTAGTTTAACAGAGCTTATTTTAATCTGTATATGCTAAATTTTTTTATACAATGTGTACACTTAACCAGCACACAAGAAAATGCAAAGGTCGAAATAAGAGAACCAGACTAAAAAACGCATGTTGTGGGTAAAGGTATTTCATAATAAAATGATACTGCTTTCAAAAAACCTCAAAAACACAACTGCTACAATTTAATAATCTTCATTAAAAAACAACAATGTGTTAAGCTAACCTATACATGAAGAAGCCACGAGGTTCTGCAGCCGTCCAATTCTGACTTTAGTCCCATCACAATGGCCTTTCTTCAGCATTGCAAAAAGGTCCAACATCTCCTTGAACTGAGGGTCCCTGGAAAAATACATGTGTTTACAGTATATTAAAATTATAAATGAAAACTTTAAGTCGGTCACTTTCATAGCCCAGTTTAAGATAGTATTTATTTCATAACTACGTATAGACTAATGCTCAAGTGCCAATATTATTATGCTTACGAATAACCACTAACGAGAATTAATTGTGTTTATTAACAACACAATTCACACATGTACCTCTGTACTTTTAACCACAACAATAAGAAGTCTGAATGGTACTAGACAGCACAATGTGGCAAACAATATGTAATAGAAACTACCTACTAAGTATACTATAGTAAAAAAAAAAAAAAAAAAAAAAAAAAAAAAAAAAAAAAAAAAAAAAAAAAAAAAAAAAAAAAAAAAAAAAAAAAAAAAAATATATATATATATATATATATATATATATATATATATATATATATATATATATATATATATATATATATATATATATATATATATATATATATATATATATATATATATATATATATATGGAATATAATAACTTAATAATTGCATCTGCAAAAAGTACTACAGAACAAACTATTAAAACACCAGTCTTTTATAGACGTGTTTTTAGTATACTGTACCCGAAAACATTTGGTACTGAAAAACATCAATGATTTAGAAAATTTTATGTTAAACATGTAAAGACAATTCATAATACAAAAAAAAAAAATAAATAAATAAATATTACAAATTAGTGTCTTAAAATTTGCATTTGTACATATAATTATTGAAAAAAGTATTCATATTACACTGATTTTGAATTACTTTAGCATCTCATTTTTATGAAAACAAAAATTCACATTTTTCTTAGCCCCAAAACAGGGGTATAGCCAGTATTTTTGTTCGGAGGGGAGGGGGGAGGTAGTAGAGGAACCAACTTGAGAATTTTCACAACATAAGGGGACACTAATTACACGTTATGAAGCAGGGGGGTCCAAGGGCCTTCCCCAAGAAAAATTTTGGTTTCAATGTGCAAAATGATGCAATTTAAGCAGTTTTTGTGCCTAAACTGTGAATATAACACTACTAATTTTTTTTATCTTCAAGCAGTTTATTTTCTCTGGCTACACCCCTGCCCCAAAATAAATTCCACAGCTAGTACCTCATGTGTTCTTCTCTAATTAAAAGGCAAACAGTGGGACGTCCAGACAGTCTCCAATATCTGCCCACAAACTGCAGCTCTGTCTTGATGTCATCTATCAACAGGGCCATGTCTCGATACAGGTAAAACTCTGACACTTCAAATATTAGTGGATAACATAACACTGTCATCCCACATACACGATATATCTGTAAAATAATCAAGCACAGAGTATGAATTAAAATACTATATCATTTTAGTATGACGCTATATACACTATGTAATTTTATGTAGTAAATAAAGTAAAATCTTCAGAAATATAAATATTAACAATTAATGCATTTCATTAGCATATTTACGAGATTCAGCATTCAAATACAGTACACAAAATCTGGTCAGCTATGGACATGTGATGGTGACTGCAGTAAAAAAATACATAAATGCCAAAGATTTTTCAGCTTTTGAGTGTTGTCAGTCATGGCCACATTGGACATACAAACGTCTTATCAGAGATTTTCTGCAACAACTCTATAAAAAAACTGTATAAAAATTTAAGAAATGCAGTTAAAGCTTGTTTATTAAAAGTGCATGGATTAACAAATATCAACTACAAATCACTTAGTTTAGAATGACTAGATTTGCACTGCCGAGCATACCTTACTTGTCCCCAGAGCACCAACAGGTCTCACCGGACGTCCATTCAAGTCCAGCTTCTTGTTGACTCCCAGGTGCTTGTAGACTTGCACAAGTTCTTTGGAAGACCATATTTGAACTGGTTCAACCTCGTGTGGTGTCTGCGTCTGGATGCCATAAGTCGCCATCATTGCTTGCAGTCGCATCGACTCTGCGATCAGGACGATCTGCACCACCAGGTCGGTAGCTGTGCCCTGTTGTTTCCCAGTGACACATCAACAACCACTGCTTGGCTCTCACAACTCATTAACTACTCACTCTGTACGTCATGATACGAGGATTAATGCACAATAATTGAAGTACCATCATTCAATTTCTAGGAATAATGTAATTCCCCTGCAACGCAAGGTTGATACTGATGTGAAAACAATACAAATCCAGTTATAAATAATTTAAAATAAAAATATATATGTGTTGTCTATCCATGAAGACATAATTCACTTATCTAGATAATATAATATTGAATTAATAATACTTCCTTAGCAATAGAGTGAAAAATAAAAATCTCTCAATTAGATATTAAATTAATTAGTTTTTTTAATGAGCTTTTAAAAATTCAAATGTACACCCTTGATGGACAAGAAACACACTTCAAGACTTAGGTTTTTAAGCATATAAAAATATCAAATGGCAATCTGATAAATACCCATGAAGATGGAGAAAATTTTTTTTAAAAGTGTGTGTGTACGTGGGGGGGTGGGGGAAGGGACAGAATCCTTTTGCAGGTGAGGGAGTGGAAGATAGAAGAGGGAGGCATATATGCAAATAAATAAGCTGAGGAGGAAGACTATGGTAGTAACCATTAAAAAAAAATAGACAGGAGGGTGGAGTACAATAAATGAACGGGATCGAACAGAGATGAGTCAGTGGCTGTATGCTGTGCGAGATGATAAATTTGGAGATTATATTTAATGCAGTAAAATTGTCTGCCTTATAAGGTATTTTTATTTCAAATAAATGAAGCACGATTCAGTATGTTGTTTGAATATTTGCTATGCCAGTCATTGTTTCTCTAACCAACAAAAATATGGTAATACAGCTCAATAACTTTACTACCAGGTTTTCATCATAAATGTGCAAATATTAACATATCATTGTTCATATTACTTCTTAACTGAATCATAAAATTAACACGTGTCCTAAAGCTTATGTCTCTCATATACAGAATTAATGACGCTACGAGTTGTCTTATCACTACAATATAACAAATGATGCTTCATTGCTGGACTGTCCAGGCAACTGCAGGTATCTGCATTTTGTAACTGGCTTCAGGATAAAGAGACTTTAGTCAGTGATTATAACAACCAGTTTTACAGTGAAGCATAATGTGGGATGAGCACGGAGCAGCATCAGAATAAAGGAGTAGGGGAACAGATAGATCACAGAGGAAACCAGTCAATCAACAGCAACATCTGGCACAATTCCTACGTGCTAAAATCTGATTTGAACTCACAGGGAATCAAACTTGGATTGCCCTGGACACTGCATCAAACAACAAACTCGCCACAGAGGCCACCCAAATGTACAATTTGTAACTTTTTGTAATTGGAAATATATGATGGCAGCAACGTACATTGCTACTTTTCTCATTGATCTGTCGGATTTACAAGGGCACATGTATTTATTTATTTATTTTTAATTTCTATGTACAGGTGGTGACATGCTCTCTTTTTAAAGGCAGAAACTAGATAGCAATTTGGTCATAAGCCACTTTAGCACAGGTATTATTCTTTACAGCCTTGTCGGTTTTCTGTCACAGTAACTGTGTAAAGTTGCTTCGATATTATTTTTTTGTTGCTCCGCATTACTTACACTATTAGTCCACAAAATCCTTATAATTTACATCAAAGTTTTGATATGAATTAATAAATACGGCGGCTTTTTCGCAGCATTTGTATTTATTGAACAAACTACAAAGTAATAAAGTAACTTATTTACCATGCATTTTCTTGCTGCAAGGGATTATTTTTATAATTTGTTATTATGACAACCCCTTACAGGTATGTTTACCAACCTGGTGATTGAACTGAATTCAATGTTTAAAAACAGTAAAGCAGATTAAAAATTAGATTTCACAATCTCCATAATAGATTTTAAAAAATCACCTCTATTGACTGTAGAACCTATCTTAAAAACATATTAATCACGATGGTCACAGCTCCAAATCCCACAGAGGTACATTTCTGATCAAAAAGTGCATGCCAGTTGAAGCTTATACATGCCAGCTAGGGTACACTAACTGTGAAGACAAAATTCATCCTTGCACTCTTTTGTATCTGTGCCATCATTGATATTAACATTTCAAGGTTGGAAGGAAGTGAGTTAATTTAAGCAACACTTGCTTACATTTAATCAGCATGGTAAACATCAAAGCTGTGTACTGGAACATCACAACTTATGAAACAATGTAGGTGTCCGTACTCCCAGTAACGATAGTACACAGGTCTCATATTCTGAATATCCCATTTATACACGTATACAAGACTTTATTAAACAACTATGTACTACAATCAATATATAATTCAAATACCTATGTTATTTCTTAAAATTTTAAGTATTACTTACTGTCTCAATCGGTATGCACCGTTATTAAAGTTTCAATGTACGGTTTACAGTATTATAGTTGCTTAAATAGCAAAGAATCCAGTGTTTTAAGAATTTCAACTGCACTTTCATTTCCTCCAATGCTTTTACACAATGCAGTAGCTTAACTGACTGTTACTACTATGGTAATTATATTAAGAAATAGTCTCCTTGAATAGCAACAAGGCCATCAATGCAACACAACACCAATCAGCACTAAAATCAATCTCACTACTGTGGCGGCTCGTGGGTACGAAAGTCAGTGAAGCTGCAGAACATTTGATAAAGGTACACTGACCTCTCCCTTCATCCCCATCTAAAGCAACGGCTCCGGGGGTCCTCCTTCTGGCAACATTTGGATTTCGGGGTGCAAAATGATGCTATGTATTTAAGCAGTTTTCGTATCTGAAGATAAAATGTACCGCTGGTATAAATTTCAATATTTTTTATGATAAAATAATAGGCTATTATACTCCGACCATCGGTATCTACATGGCCTCAAGGAAGACATGGAATAAGGCCCTACGATGGGGAAGCGACAGAATGAGAAATGCAGGGAAAACTGGAAATTCAAAGAAAACCAGCCTGCCAACGACAATGTCTGCCACGTTCCCCACATAAGTTCAGGGACAGTGTATGTGCAAGGTCGAGGACCGTTCCGCCGGATCGCCTTGCTGGGGGCCGAGTGGTCCGACCACTTGGACGTTGTAGCCTCAGTACAATTACTAGAGTTTTTAAAATTGTAATAGTTCATTCATACCCAGGTAGTGTTCGTCCCATGTCAAACATTCAGACTTAAATTTTATATAGAAAATGAAAAATGATATTTAAAAAAAGCCTAAATTAAGTTCTATGAGACTGTTTGAAAACTTATCAATAACTTCTCACCCTACATAGCCATTGTAGGTATGTACACCTGAAAGAGAACATTTATTTGTCAGCGGTTCTAGGCCTAATCGTAATAAAGTTGTAGAAAAAAAACCTTAACACCTGTTTTACACTCAAATGATTGCACCACACTTAAGCAATTTTTCACATTTAGATGTAACATTTGGCAACATTAACTACCTACAACAATGTAATTGAAATTAACAGTTCATTCACCTAATGTTTATAAGTCAGGTGGAAACATATTTCTTTCAGTGCAACAAACTTACACCAATCATCATCTTTCCACTGACTAAAACATTTCTCTAACAGTGCAAACAAAATTGTTCACATGAATTATGTTTTAGTAACTAAAACAATACTAATGAAAGATAAATCACGACATGCAGTATGAACACGTATACGCCTAGTTAACATGGCTGGTGAGAGTAAATTGTTTCCAGTTGTTCCGCTGAAACCATAAAATTTTGGGTCCCTGGGGCAAGGGCCTTGCCTTGACACAGAATGGTCACAGATATCTCAGCGCTTCAACACCAAGGGAATCAGGTACAGTTTAGGAGCACAGTTTCAATTAAAAACCATCTATTTCACCCTGTTTTCACTTCCTAGTCCTGCACTACAGGCTCAAAGGCAAAAACATGTCAACAGTGGCGTTTGAGGTGCTCATCCCTCAATGCAACACTAAGATAAGAAACAACCTTTCTGTTTCAAAAGTTGTGAAAGACTGGGAAGAAAAATAGATCTAATGGAAAATTGTCAATATAAACAAATAATTTTGATAAACTTTAGGGGAAACAGTGTGTCAAATGCATCCATTGCAAACCACCATTGCTCAGTGCACAATACTGACAACATAATCACTGTACACACTGAAATTCGGTACAGAACAGACATCAGCATTCAATATTTGGATATTACTTCAGTAAAATGAATTGCAGTTGTTGGACAACCTTTTCAGCATGCTCAATAAGTCAGTTACCCATGCAAAACAACAGGGAACACTTAGTACATGTCAACATTAATCAGGTTTCTAAAATTGGGAGAGAAAATTCAAATAGTGGTAGTTGATATTGGTTCTTGACAAACAACCTTGTTTTGTGCTCATATTCACGTGTTAACATAGGAAGACAGTACAGATATTAGACATCATAAACAGGGAATTTTTCACTATGTTCTTGCTTAAAATATTTTGAGGACATTCAAGTCACACGACAGTATGGGGCATGCTTTTCTTAATCCATCACAGGCAAAATGCTTGGATATTTCAAAATTGCATGACTGGCATTACTTACACACAAAATATCTACTTGCTTCTGAGATCTTGCATGCATGAAAAATATCAATGTCAAGTCTACATTATTCAACATGCACAAATGCAAGACTAATACAAATGACTGGATTTTGTTGCTTTGACATACTCCATTACGAATAAATGACTGTCAAAGAAAATTTAAAATAATAGATAAAACATAATTAAGCAAAGTACGCTTTAGTCAACGGGACACATACAAAACATAAAATTCCAAAAAATGGAATCGGGTCAAATAATTTTTTTTTAATTTTATGTTGTGTTATGTATCTAGTTGATTAAAGCATACTTTGCTTATTTACCGGTATGTTTTATCAATTATTTTTAGTTTTCTTTGACAGTCATTTATTTCGCAATGGAGTATGTCCAAGCAACGAAATCCAGTCATGCACTCCCATTGCACAGCTCTTTCAAGGATCAAATGCAAATGAAGTACGCTATGCAGAGCAGTAAAGTTTGAAAAACAAGAAGAAAATTAAGAAGACAAAGACAGAAGTGTAAAGAACTCACTTTGCTTCAGCATTCAAAACAATGTCCCCTCTAAGCAATACAATATACAGTGGAACCTCTCTGTATTGAACCCCGATGTACTGAATGTCCAAATCTACGGAACACATTCTGCGGTCCCATTTCTTATTTAACCTGCATTTCAAGAACACATCCAATGAATGTCTGCATGTATTGAAATGTTTTGTCAGTCCCCTGAAAAACGATGGATAGAGTTTCCACTGTATAATTTATGTTAAAATAAATGCAGTACAATATTTATAGAAAGTATCTGACAGGCAAGCTTGCGAGTTAAACTGGCTAATGTAATCCAAGGTAAGGTGCAAATGCACAAATTTTATTTATCATTCTGAAATAAGTTTTGATAGTACATACAATAGCACACACTCATTTTACACAAGCACTTACGCCGAAGTTATTGTATTGAATGATTAACAAAATATTTTTACAATATGAATATATGATGTAAAAAACAATATTACACTTGTTGTCTCACTGACAGTATTTCTGAACACCAAAACAACAATTCATTGCTACAGTCTATTGACTAGCCTAGCCATCTACTATTCAGTGAAGAGAGTTGCTTAGCAACATTACTACTAATATCGTAATATTAAGAGAAAATTACTACAAATTTAACCAAAATTAAAAATAAAATGGACTGGATGCAATTAAATTATTTGCTTCATTCTTTTAACGTACTATGATGTAGTTCTGATTACAGGTTTGCAGGTAACCACATTTATAATTTCGAGCTACGTTGGACACTACCAAACAGACTTTTGATGTGTATTTATTATGCGTGTATTTTGTTATCCTGTACTCATAAAGTACTGTAACAAGTAACAAATTATCACAAGTGCAGCACCTGCATCTTGAATTACATTTTACAGTTCAGATTCTAGTAATACTTCGGACTACAAGAAGAAAACAAAACAAGTAGACCAAATGCTCGGCACCAAAGAAAGGGGAAAAAAAAAGTTACTGTAAAAATACTTAAAACTCATGAAACATAGTACAGTACTTACTATTGATGGTTTTGCCTATGAATTTGCAAACAAAAAAACAAAAATTATATTACAACAAATTCCATAAATGTTATGGATACAATTTACAAATAGGCTACTGTAGAACCTTGATTATCAGCTTCTTGGTTGATCGAAGCATCTGTATTATCTTATGGGACTATGGAAGAAAAAAATTACTACTGTATATAACATTTTTGGTCGAACATTTGTCTTTCACAATTATGTACTTGCAGTCTAAAATGTGCTGTACTAGCTCACATGACTCACCACCCACTTATATTAAAAAACCATTGTTTATTTTAAATACCTGTAATTTGACACATCACAATTTTCTTTTTCAGTAGGAATAGATTCAATTACTTTATACAGACATTAAATGCAGTGGTGAGATTTTATGGCAAATGTTTCTTCAAGTCTAAAGCGTTATCAATGTTTTCAGTTACACATCAGTAGGCCCAGTCCTAAATATCTTGGATAATCAAGATTCTACTGTACTCTCAAGTATGTGTGCTAATAACCACACATGTAACAATAAATCTGTCATGAAAAAGTATCTGAGCACAAACAACAATAAATTATACACAATTTATTTTTATTATTTAAAAAAAAAAACATTGCTTAAGTTCGTAATTATTTAATTTTCCTTGGAGATTTTCTCTTTGGGCTTAACACTGAATTATTGATCACTCTGCATTCTCTACCTATTTGAAAAATATAATGTGATGATTTAGAAATGTTAACTGTTTCTAAAAAAATTCTGATTTCCAACTTCAAAAAGTCTGAACAGACGTGTCAAGTGAAATTTGGTCAACAAACTGAACTCAACACCAGACTAAGAAATCAGTTCTTGCTAGTGGGTTGAGTGTGGCAGATTGAGTTATCAGTTCATCGTATTCATTTTTGACTTATACAACACAACAGCAATGTCTTAAGGGGGATTGATCCCTGTCAGATCGATTTTACGGTTTTTCTTATAAATCAGGGAATAGACACATTGTTTTACTTTTTTCACGCTGACAAGGCATAGTTTATTGTTTCATTCACTTTTTGTTAATGTTGAGACCTCTGTAGTCGCTCCCATAAATAAAGCAATTTTTCCTTTTCAGCTGTTTCCCGTTGCAAAATAATGAATACATTATGGTTCCAGCAATTACAGAAAATCGATTAAGTTTGTATCTATGCCTTGTCGTGACAAAAGTTTTGATACATCAACTGAAACAGAAGTTATCAAGAAGAAACAGATAAATCCAAGGTGGTAGGGATCAATACCCCTTAAGGGTGCTGCCTGGTTAGGTGAAGGCAAGTGGACTTTACGTCTTGTCGACAGCGAGGTCATTAAGAGACAGTTGAACACAATTTGGTACAATGACATAAGCTGGGAAAGGAGTCGGCCATGGCTTCTTGTTAAGGGCATCCCAGCAATTCCCTAGAGAGATTTAAGGAAACCGTGTAAATACGACATCAGAATGGCTGGAGCCGGGGATAGAACACAGGTCTTCCCCGAATGCAAGTCCAATGTGTACCGTTGAGCCACCTCGCTTGGTGCTGCATGGCTAGGCTGCAATGTACTGTGCATAGCGTCAAGAAAACCCGGTTTATTACAACACCATTCTTCAAGCCTTTATACTTTTCTTGATTATGAATTAACATTAATAAATTGTTAGACGCCTGATGACAAGTTTATATTTTCCATCTTATGTGTATTGATTGGAAAGATAAAATGGCTAAATTGACAATTTTAACAGTTAGGTTTAACCATTTTATAGAACATTTAAGAGTTGACTTTTGGCACAAATCTTATTTTTAACAGTACCACCTGGCCAAGAAAATATAGCTACACTGCATTGTTTTATGTATATGTACTATAGTTGTAGAGGACTGTATGCAAGTTAAGCACTCTGTGCTCATAGAGGCGATGAGGCAAATGTTAATGAATAAGACTTGGCTACAGTGTCCACATATTCCGAGGCTCTGAAGGCACTGAACAGCTGCAGGCATGCAAGCAAGGGAAACTCTAAACAAGAATGAAAACAGTTTCAAATACCTGTGGCGTGTTGCACAGTTTGTTTCTCTTTCAAAATACAGTTATCTCTGAACAATTCTAGTACACAACAACTTCTTTTTAATCCAAATTGCTAACAGCTTACGCTTAACACTAATGAAAAATATTTTGTTTATCATAACAAATTATGAATAACAAAATTAATAGAGAAGAACCCTGAGTTTTGTTACAACATTTCTGAAAGGATAAAAAAAGTCATCAATTTATGCAAACACTTTAAAATACTGTGAACCCTTATCGGTTTGGGGTCCCAAGTAAAAGAAAATACCAACCAGAAGAATATGATAAGCAGTTACAAAATGGTCGTACAGAATTATACATGGCAATAATAACAATAAAAATAATAATTGAATCACTTTTGATTGCAAGACTGAATAAAACGTTTGGAATTTGGCTTCTACTGTAATAATAACATTATGGTGAAAGGTAAAGTGGAGTTTATTGAGTACAGCAAATTTTATGGCAGCAGTTAGATCACAGCAAATTATGACAGCAGTTTCACGTGCATGTCATCCCAACTACCGGCAAATAAAAGAAAATTAAATATTATACATTTTATTATTACCACAACTAGGCAATAAGAAGAATGCTTACAGGTCAACTATAGTTGAGTCGACCTAAGCAGTTGTATTATTAACACAACTGAAAAAAAATTTTTTTTAAGAATATTATTGTTAGCACACAAAAAAGCTCAGACCCCATTACTTAACTCATAAATACTATTTAGGTGAGTGAATGAGAGATCCTGGCCAGTGCTTAAAATTGAGGTCTTTGGCACCTGTGAGGGGTGAAATGAGATGAGTGTGGGGCAGCATCGGAGTGGTGAGGTGGAGAAAATGGGAGATCCCAGAGAACACCCATCAACCAGCAGCATCATTCGGCACGATTTGTCATATGCAAAAATTCGGGAACTAACCCCGCCAGGAGCCGAACTCGGATCACCTTGGTGGGAGACGAATGGTCTGACCATTAGGCCACAGCGGTCGCTAAATACTACTAGGCCAAAAGTTACTGGATACTCCTTTGCTGTCGGTCCACTTGCTCATTACATTATAAGTGAAAGCAGGAAGCATGGTCTGGTCTGGTTTTCAATCATGTGATTTCGTAGTGTATTACAATGGTCAAGAGTTAGCTGTTCGTCGTGGCAGGCTATTGGTTCTAATAAAATTTTATAAGGAAAAATATTATTTTCACACAGTTTAGAACAAATACACTCCTTCCAGTCTCTACACAATTATTTTGCCTATGAAGTAAGGTCCATTGTGTTGTGATTTGAGACAATCTAATGTGACTTGGACTGACTTCTACCTGACAGAATATTTATTTCACAAGTTAAGCATCAGCTTTATAATGGTCACATTCACATTCATGAAAGGAAGAAAGAAGTATGTTTCACTTACTGTGTACTAGAACTTAAAGTCTACACAGAAGTAAAATCTGACATTCCATTAGACGGCTGGCACCTTTGGAACCGGTAGCAATGGGTGTCTGGTGAATTTCGGCCATATATGTACCAAATAATAAAGCTTGTGAAAATTTTGAACAAGTTTTCTAATTCTATACACAGACGACTATTACGTGTGATATTGTATTTATGCTTCACCACATACCTGAAATGCAGAGTAGCGGCCACCTCGGCGCGGTCTGTTGTAAGAGGGAAGGTAGCGACGGATGGGGTCAAGCTCACCAACATGCAAGAGCCCCGCAGTGAGAAGCTGTGATATGATCAGCATGGCCTGGTTCCAGAGGAACAGACCATCCTTCCCTCCACAACCCTCGGGACTGGCATGCCTCAACTGGCTGCCTGGCTCCTGCTTCTCATATTCTATCACATCCTCTGCCACGTAGTAGTACATAGGGATGACAGGGTCTGTCACACACAAACACCACTCCTGCTCTGGATCATGGATAAAGGCAACTTTTAAAAATCAAGAAATTATAGAAGACCACCTGCCTTTTAGAGTAACAAGTACATTTGATAACTGTACCAGCAATCTCTATGTACCAGTTCTTGAATTACATTTGGTTACAATCAATAAAACAAAAACAGGAAAAGCAAAACAATGCTAACATTTGTTGCACTGTGTACAGAATGTCCTGAAACAAATGTATAATGAGCACATCATGAGAATCCTGGGCTACATCAGAGGCAAAAATGTTAGTGCAAAATGCACAATGACATTTTATGTGCACAATGTGGAAACATAACTGTGTAGTTAGTCCCCTCTTGCACTCCATTAATAACTTAGTTATCTTGCTACTATTGCTATTATTGCTACTATCCTAATACTATTGCTGCAGGTTAAAATCCCAAGGAGTCCAAGACCGATTTTACCTTTCCTTGACGTAACAAACACAAAATAATACATGAATGTGGAGCGCAAAAGCGTATTTTCTCTGTGCAGTGATGCCACGTTGTGCACAAAAAATGTCATCATTCAACTTTTTGTCACATTTTCGCCTCCAATTTAACCCAGGATTCACATGGTTTGCTTATTGTGTGTTTGTTTTTGGACTACCTGTATATAGTCTACTCTATAAAACCACAATCCTGTTATAAAATATTACATATCATAAAATAGTTAACAAAGGATGTCATATATGTAAAAACCATTAATGCATTTATTTTCAGATTAAAATTTATAACTGTGATGCGTGTCCAAAAACATGCCCCCTTCCCTTAGTCAGTCTGCTACACTGCCAAATACTCCAGAGAAAACCACCTCATCGTCCAGGGCCGAGAGAAGGGGGAGGGAGCAATGTGTGACATGGTTTTGCGTGTGTGAATGGCGTGGGTTGTGTTTTATTTAGTGTATTTATAAATTTCAGTCCTTTGGTTAATGGTTTCAGTGTTTTACGTTTTTCAATCACGCTGCCCTCGATGCACAGAAAATGTATTTAATTTCCTACCTTTTTCTACTGTCTTATCATCATGTTTTTCAAATGTCTTTGTTAATATTATTTAATTTTCAATCGTTATTATCTAATTACGTCGGTGTTGCATCAGCTATGCTCTGTTTATGCACCCTTCTGCTTGAAAATGACATAATATGGACCAGTAGGCATATCCGAAGAATAAAAATGTTTACTTTATGTTTTCACTATTTTTTCAGTATCAATTTAGTCTCGTGTAACTTTTTGTATCTTTTTATTAAGTGTTTTTGTGTGCTAACTATTTTGTGCCACGCAAAGTCAAACTCTCTCAAGTGAGTGGCTTCGCGTGGGTTGGGAACAATTAGTCAATCGGAGCATGATGCTGAGAGCAGATAAACATAGTCACACCCGGGTCCTTTACCAGTTTTTGTGCCAGTCATTTTTAGTTTACAAAGTGAAGTCTTAATTTTCAGAACCATTCTTGTTGTTTGTTTTAAACCTGGGGCTCCTCACCCCCTGCCGTAAGATTTATAGCAAGCTTCGTGCAGTTTTCTCGCATAACCCACTGGAGGGGTTTAGACTCCAGGCCCGTTCACCTGGTACTGGCCTTCAGCACAGACCAATAAATTACTTCTTATGGTGCGTAAACTCAAGAATTATCAACTCTTTTATTTATGTAGTAGTTACTCACTCTGCCCCTAGTGATGCTTACGTATTTTCAGTTCTGAGTGTGTTGTGGCACAGCGACTGACCCGACAGGTATACGAAGATCCTTGAAGTATGCTGGTATGTAGCCAGCCCCATGGTCGTCGGCCTGTCAACCCTGGGATCATCACCTGAGGGGTTTATCCCAGCGGCTTCTGCAGTGTACCCTTTCCACACTACCCATCTCACCTCAGCTCTCCTTGCTTGCTGGTCAATTCCCCTAACCTTGCCACCTACATCCTATCTGACACATCTACAGAGTCAGTGTCAATATAACTTTTCCCCAACACCCCCACTTCATCGACTGTAGTTAAAAACATACTTCATTCCAATTAAATAATAATCACATTCAATTTAGGGGTGCTGCTTGGTAACTTTACAGCTGGCTAGTGTGTCACAAGTTGTGGAGAACACAAGGAAAAACCGGTTTACTCAAAAACCAAACCACATACCTATATGGTAAGTCTACATGAAGAGACTTCAACAATCTTTATAAGCCCTACAAACATTTTTCAATTGTCTGTCATACTTTTATGTATGTACATATTTTGAGGTACAGTAATATTTAATTGAATTTTAACAATACTGTGTACTACGATGAAACATACTTTACTTTTAGGTGTGCTGTGATTAGAGACAATATGCTTATTTTCGAACATGGTACTCTGGCTCTTACCACTCTGATGTTCCCACCCACAAAACGTGGAAATTTGAAACCAATACACATACACACAATGTATACACATACACAAATTTAAACGATAAAGCAGGATTCACAACCACAATTAATGTACGTACGAACACACGTACGTACGTTAAATATTACAGATTGGATTCACAACAACATTAATCTAAATATGCACGGAAATTGTTTATGTCATAACAAAATGTCGGTAGTACATAATTGTATTTTATTTTAATTGTTCGAAGCGAATTAAATAATTTATGACCACCAGAAAAATTATTTCTCAATTTAAATTAATATTTAATTGAATCTTATTCTTGCACACACTGCATTCACAACCACCACTTAGCGTACGTACGAAGTAGAAAGTTGATCAACGCTACTACGTACGTACGCACACTACACGAGGATGTGAATGCTAGCATGCACACTCTGTGTTTCTACTTTTACACGTACGTACGCCCGTACGCTAAGTGATGGTTGTGAATCCAGCTAAAGTGTTTACATTACAACTATACACAGCAGTGTAGAGGATGCTGAGACGGGCAATTTGGTAGGTGACATTTGTGGTCCACCGGTTTGGGAAATATCCTACAAGCGCCAAAGAAGTTTGTATTAGAAATACGTGGAGCACGTCGTTTGTGGCGACAGACCCGAGCTGTGAGTCCAATTTTAACTGCTCTTCTGGTCGAAGGAGGTAGCTACATCAAAAATAAGATATGTCCTGAACCATCAATAGAGTACTATAGTTGAACATTGTAATGTGTATTGATACAGACATTTGTTTGCTTAATCATTAAATCACAAACACGTTATAAAACCAGAATATTAGTACAGCAGGAATCCGCAAAATAATGCATAATTACAAAACACCTATATAATAAACAAACTTGCAAAATGATAAACGTACTGATAAAGAAACAGGTAATGTTGTAGTAATGTATATAATTCATTTAATACAAAAGAGAGAACGTGTTTCAGAAAGTAACATTACAATGTTAGACACTAATGTTTCCAGGATAATCTGATTTCTGATTAAACTAGCTGCAGCTGACCAGTAGGCCAGTTAACACCAGACTCACAGCTTAGATCTACCGCTGCAAACGATGAGCCCAGCGTATTTCTAATACACACTTCTTAGTGCTTTTGGGATATTTCTCTACTCAAGTGGACCACAAGTATCACATATTAAATTGCTGGCATCCAAGTCCTCTACAATGCTGTGTGTAATATATCAAATAACTTTTAAAATTTGCAGCTATTTAGTCACTTTAGAAAAAAAATTTTTAGAGTCAAACATAGAGCCTAAAACTAGTTACAGTAAATTTAAACCTTGCTATCTTGGCACCTTGTGTAAACAAATATTTTGTTAAGGCACAATGTCTTGCTTCTGCCATTGAACAAATTACTTACATCATTTTAATAGAACTGATTGTCTACATTAATTTTGTTCTAGTCCTTAATATGTAGAGTTATTTACAGTTTTACAATCAAAATAATTTACACAAACAAAATTATTTTAGATCCAGACTGCAACACTTTTTGTACTATTCACTGAAATTAACAATTCACTCTTCTTACCTCATGTTAAACCCAAAAAAAAAAAAATACTTAGTATGTACTGACTACAGAGTACACACTTTCAAACAAAAGCAAATTTCACCTTTACTCACTTAAACCTTTTTAAGAATACAATAATAAAAATTACATTACAATAAAATGTATATGAAATAACTTACCTCCACTAGGGTCTTTTTTAATCCTTGCCTTCAGCAAATTTTGATACTCATCAACCTGATCTTGAAGAGACTTGAAAACACCATCAATAATCATGAAAGTATAGAAAAGCGGCCATTCACACTCAATGTTTTCAAATTCCTACAACAAATAATGGAACATAATTGTACAAAATGCAATGGAAAGTGTTCAAAACTATGTATAATGAAATACATCTTGAGTCTTGACATCTTTAAGTTATCTAGGAGTAAATTACAGTTCGATCACAATTTAAACACATGTATAAATCTGCATGCTGTGGTGAACACAGCCCACCAAAAATTACAATTTATCTGTATTACACATGGTGGTTGTGACCTCCTAGCCTATCTAGTTTGATCAAAAGAAGTTTGACAAGATAACAATTACTTCCCGTGTTATTACAATAAGTTCCTGTTAACAACTACCCTAGTTATTTTTTTAAAACTACCCGTTATTCATTCCTAGTTTTCAGGGTCTTGAAAAAAACCCTTAAACATCCTGCAGCAATGTGAAATGAACAAAAAAGTCTGTGGAGGCACATGTGTACATTTCACAGATGACTAGACTCACAAAATATAACTTAACATGTTAAATCCCTATCCTTGCTCACAACAGGTTTCTGGAGTTGATAGAATCAGAGACTTCTACGTTACACAAATATGAGTTTAATTACAGTAAGACACATACAGAAATTCACAAGTACTTTCAGAACTGAACTGTAGGTTAGCAGACATAAAAAAACATATGGATGACTCATTTTTTTTAGGTGGTTATAAAGTTTAGCTGGCTGGACTAGCTTCCTCATGCAGCAAATGATGTCATTCACAACCTGAGGAAACTGACGGAGCCCACAAAACGTCACGACTGCGCAACTGCATGAAAAATTGTTTTTGCATATGTGGTTTTACGTAAGCTTACACTCAAATAAAACCCTGAAAGTACTTCAGCATTTCAGTCTGAATTTTATTGTAAAAAGCAGCTTAGCTACCTGTTCCCACCTTCCTGTTTGTTCACAAATATGAGTTTCATGAGAATTACCTTAGTTTCGCCACTGTGGTAGTATTTCCTACTTGTATCCTCCAATTTGGTCTTAAATCCATCACGGTTAAACCGCTTGAAACCGTATTGCCCTTTCAGTCTTGCCACAACATTTACTTTGGTCTGTGTTGCAAGAACATCTTCATGGGTTGCAAAGGCGGGAAACAAAATGGTAGGAAGCAATGCAGCATCAACACCCTATATGGAATAATAAAAAGCACAATTAAAACTTAGCATTCTAAAACACAAATCACAAGAATAGTCAGTGAAATTCTCTTTAGTAGTTTCCTGCTTAGTTACTAAATTAAATACGTCTGCATCTCATGAGCAACTTAAATTTTAACCCTTCTGAAAAGTTTTCCTGGTCAATATCAATATCATTATTTCTTCTGTCCCTTCTTAAGCTTACTAACAAGATTTTATTGTAAATACAATTTTTTTTTACATAAACAGTACACAAGAAAATAACTGAATAAATATTTCAACCAAAAATGTTTCACAGCTGTGAAACGAAATCTAAGTGAGAACCCTGCAATAAAATCTTGTTTTATGCTCTAATTTATTGGAATAAAAATATTCTGACCAAACTAAAAGCATTCATTCTTTCATCAAATCAATACTGTAATACCACCTACATAAACTAAATGAAAATTGTTAATTGTAAGGAACTAACTAAACCCAAAAACAGTTGGCCAATACATAACACACTCCTAGTACGTAAGACAAAAAACTGTTTTCCACCTTTAGCCAAGAGCAATTTTACCCAAATAAAACTTAAAATTCAAAACATTCTCTAAACTTATATTGATAGGAGCTAACTAACAATTCAGGAAAGTTTTATATTTTATGCATACAGTATAGTAGATATTGCAGATATAATTTATTTTGTAGGATTGCTGCGAATACATTTGAAAACATCACCTAATGCATTTTTGAATGCAAGGCAAATAACAGTCGTTTACGACACTATCCTTGTGGCAGCGTAGCTCACTTTGTCCACGTAGCTAACTATATGGCAACAATTTAACTGCCTTGGAACTACAGTTTACACATTCATATTACCAACTGTTATCACAGTTTAATTGCCCCAGTACTAGGTGTGCCCCTGTGCAGCCATGCAGGTTCCTCAACACGCTGGAAAGGAAACCAACATTGGAATCTGAGTGTTTCCCAAGTGACACACTATTTCTGTTCTGTGATCCACTATATAGAAAATCCACTTTGTTCTATAAAAAAAAATAGAGTATGTCTACAAGAATTAAAAATACACCTGCACATACGTGTACTATTATGAAACACTTACCTTGGAGCTTGATTCCCGTGGCAGTAACGTTTCAAAAATACTTCTGTTTCTATTATGGGCATCAATGTCAACATATATGACAGACCATGAAGCTCCTTTCTCTCCAAATAAATTAAAGCCATTAATTGCTTCTAAGGCACTTTTAGCCATTCCAATTGAACTAAGGGACAAAAAACATCACACTGCAGTCAATACAATTGATTAACCATCAGACTGTGAAAACAACTTATGAAATCACAAAAAAATTTAACATGACATTCTGCTTTCATTGCTACAGTTGGCTAAAAGCAATGTAATGTTGCAAAATTTCCACATTCATTACTACAGGAAACTTTAAGCTTCTATAACTTGCTCAATGTGATAACAGACAACTCGTCACACATAATGGTGATCTGGGTATTCTCTGCAGGGTTGACAATATTTTTGCACGTGAGAAACATGGTAGGTACTGCAAAGGTTTTCTCAGGGATTTCCCATTTTACCCTGCCCATGCAGTCTAATGCTGCTTCACCCCTATCTCATCTCACTGTGCTTATTTTTGGGGTGTATTATTTCTTGAGCTGACAAGGCAACAGACATGTCTCGCCAATAGAGTAGTTGGCTTCGATTTCACTCTGACCTCTTGCTTATAGCGGCTGGAACCACCGTGCTGATTTGTATTTTATTACTTTGGTCTCTAAAATACTGTTGTCATACTCACTCTGTACTTTGTTTGATCATAGACAAATGCTTCCCAAAGCATTACATAGATTTAATTCAACTTGTACAAACTGAGCGAGGTAACACAATGGCAACATGCTGGACTCAAGCTTGGGAGGACCCAGGTTTGTTCCGTTTCAGTTTACCATGGTTTCCCAAAATCTCTCCAGGTATATGCTGGGATGATTCATTAACAAAGGCCATGGCCAACTTCTCTTCCAGTTCCTGTCATTTAGTCAAGTTGTGAGACAGTCTCTAATGACCTCGCTCTCGACTTGATGTAAAGCCCACTTACCTTACCCTACCTTCAGCTTGTACAAAAATATTACTAACCACATGTTGATGAAGCAAACTATGGAGTTTAAAAATATTTATGAGTTAATAAGTAATTGTTATTTACATTCTTGCTGTAACATGAATAACGGTAACAGAAAATTGATCACAACAGTCTGAAATTTTAACATTAGGGAGAAGGTTGGTACCACGTTCATTGACCCAAAGTTCATAGGATTGGGTTCATGTGCCCTTTACTTCCATTGTTCGTGAATGGCCTGGTGTCAGGGTGAGGGGCGCTGAGCAAGCGTATTTTCAACGGCTCTGTTCATCAGGCTGAAAGAGCTTGAAAGAGTGCTTTAAATTAAACCATATTTACTACTTTTTTTCTCTTTATAAAGACATTACAAAGAACTTGCGTAAAAGAAAGAATCTACATACAGTAATTAATTACATTTTCTGAAAACAATCTGTATTCCCCAGGGCTACAGCGTCGAGTCGGAGTTGTGGAGTCTGAGTCGATTAAAATGTATCAACTCTGACTCCAGATCTCATCTGGCTAACAAATGTTATATTGACATTTTTATATTTTATGTTTAAATTCTAGTACTCAAATTTAAGAACTGCACACATAAACAAGCTTAGGTAAATGTTAACTAAAATTAAAACTCTAAAATTCTTAAATAAATCACAATAATTATTAAAGCATTATTCAAGCATTAATTTCTGAGTATCTGGATGGTAGTTACTATGCAAATAATTAAAGAGGTTATTCAGTAAACTTAAAGTTTCTATTCACTCCTTGATGATAAAATGTGTTTCGATGACAAACATTATACAATTCACTTGTACTACAATGTTAATGAGTCTTGGTCTTAGTAGAGTCAGAGACAGACATTGGAAAAACTTGGAAGTCAGAGTCAATAGCTCTGGTTCCCGACTCCACAGTCCTGGTATTCCCAAACAATTATTTACGGTTATACGAGCAAACGCTGAGCTTACAGGAAACATCTAGCCAGCCATTCCTCTGACGAAGACACTAATAATGCTACTCAGTTGGAGTTATTTCTTACATTTAAAGCACACAATGAAGGGTGGAACAATGCTGATACTGGCAAGTGCCCCTAGTAATGACCACTCCTACGTGCAAGGATCACACCTAATGTACCTAATGCCTTTTCCATCATACGGCTACTGAAACGAACTGTAATTTTTTTCCTAAATGTTTTGGCTTTCAAGTGCTAATCTCACTAAGTTATAGGAGCATTTCAGTTTTCATGGTTCTCAATTTGCCACTCCATATACAGGTTTTCCTTCCCTTGCTACAGAATGTGTTCCTCCTTGTAATCTTTACCCCGTTCCCTATGCTCCCAACCAGCCAAAGCTTAGGCAAACTACTGGTCCGAGAGCTTTAGTTAGAGTAACATGAAACATGATCTGATTTAGGTGTCGCACATCATTCAATAGGTATATTGGAGGTATTAGGATGGTTTACATAAAGGTTTAGAACATTCTGTTTTGACCACCAACCACCAAAATTATGACTGCCAAAGAAAGGTACGTTCTATTTATACAGTTCATATATTTGTTCATTTCTTATTAAAGAACGAAAGTTTTGGTTTCACTTTTATTTACTTTCGTATACTGCATAGACAGTGAAATTATGACTCAGACAAGAGAACCAAACACTGACATACTAAACTTCTGTTGGTCTGCAAGAAAATGCTTTTCATTGTCTGCAACTATTAGTGAGCTTTTTTTATTAATTTTATTTAATTTACTAAACCTTCTGTGAGCAAGCTCTTCTATCTGCCCCCTTAAATATGGCAAGTTAAATTGAGAGATATTTTTTTCCATTTTTACTATCTACAATGTGTTGCATGATGTCATTATGTTTGTAGAAATCTGAAAATTAAAACCTTGGGCTTGTGGCATAGTTTTATGCCTTCCTGATTCCCAATACTTCCACTGATGTGCCCTTAAAAAAATATAATGTTAGCTTACCTGACTTGGCGCTACTGGCTGTACACAATGAACCTGTATCTGTTAATACTGAGCCTAGTGAGAAATTATTTTAATAGAATTTGTCTAATTTGTTAGTAAAGACCTTTACACTCTACAATTTTACTTGGAATTCCCTTCACATTAATTGTCATGTGTCACCATATTGATGTCATATATATGGAAAGTTTGTGTTTAAATTTAGGGTGATGAGTGGCTAAATATTTGTTTTGACAATATTTTTAATTTTATAGAATTTAAACTTTCAGCTACAGAGAAAATATTTCACAATTGTATTAATATACTAATAATATAATAAAGAGTTACATAGGAACAATTAACACTAGCACTACAAATAACATAACCCACCATTTTCTGAAAATAAAATTAGAACATTTGTTTTAGTTTAACATATGACATATTTTTTGTGTCATGCAGAATGAGTACTGTAGCTAGCTTATTTATTATTTGTTTCATGTTCTTAGAAGCAATGCGATAAGTTTTCACGTGGTCATGTTAATATTTATTGAATATAATTTACTCCAAAGCTATAAAATGATTTTTCCATTCAATAAACTAAATACATACTGTACAATAAATATCTGACAGTGTGAAACTTCATCTTATTGGGCTGTACATGTTCGTGAGAACATCAGAGATGGTTACAAAAGACTTAACACAAATACAAAAACTGGGAGAAGAATCAGCCATGGTCTATGTCAAGGAACCACCTCAGCATTTGCCTGGCGCGAGTTTGGGAACTCATGGGAAACCAAAATCAGATTGGCCGAAGCCTGGAATCAAACTTGGATCTTCCCCAAAATGAGTCCAACTTGTTAAAGTTGAGTCACCTCACTTTGTACTTACATGAAATGGCAGTAACAATATACTGGATTGTACTAATGAATAAATGTGTTTTGGTTACTGTTACGTATTACTTGCAACACTCACCGATCCGACTGTCCACATTGAAGTTCACGATGTCCCGATAATGTGTCGTAGTCCATGTCCTTACCGGATATTAATACACTGCTTTCAGCATGGCTTAAACCTTACATTGTTCACGAAGCCTTCCTAGTCCACCATGTCTCGCACTAGAACTGGCACACGCGTGCCAACCTTCCATCCTTAACCTAACATATCCCGACCCAACGTATTTACCTAATATGTATAACACTGTATTTACGCCCTATATTTACACACATAACAGTTACAATGCCCAATGTCACATTTACAGATGTTTTGGTACAAATTTCACTACTGTTGCTATGCATAAATGTGATTAACATAAAGTTATTGCATGCAATTTCGCTTGTATTTTTGGCAATCTATTATTGACAATAACTATTGTTACACATTTTTGACATAATTTAATATTATGTTGTATCATATTATATATTTAGCTTCTAAACTTACATACCAGCCTATGGCTCACTGCCCAAGTATCAAACCTTTTAAATTATAGTTTATTATAAGTGTACTGTTATTTTATAGTAAAGCGGTGCCACAGTGTCAATGAACACTATCCATTTAAAAAACCTCATTACAAAGTACATGATGGAATCCAATATTTTACACTTAATATTTAAAAATTAAAATGCATTATACTGAACAGTTATTACACTGAAAGCTCTCTAAACCGATGCAAATTATAATAAAAAGTACTTTGAGCTCGGGAACTCTATATGTGATCCTGAATCATTTTCTTGGGGCTTATTTAGCCATTTCTATGTTTGATTTTAATGATAATTTTTTAATGAATTTCAATAGCAGGGAGTTCTGAAGTATCCTAAATTCCTAGAATGTAAGTACTATACTATCAATTTTATTTGTAGAAAGTTTGTGGCAATATATTACTGATTCTAGCAGTAAGTTCATTGACATTCTGAAATTCCTGCTACCTGTGGTTCTCTAATGAAGCATACTTAGTTAATTTTCAGGATATCTGGGTTTGGGTAAAGAAAATCATCACAGTGTACATGAAATATCTCCTATTAATAAAATATAAGTACAACAGTCTTTTAAATCTAACGCTTAAAGTAAAACATATTATTAAATTAAAGTGCTAAAAGTAGCCTACACGTGATCACAAGTATAGTAGTTAATTTGCTGTTTTTGTGCATTCTGATAATTTAAATACAATTAAATTTTACATGTAAAAAAAGAAATGATTTCACTGAAGTCAATTTTATAAATTATTCAAACTGGAATGTCATAAGATTTTTACAAATATTTGCCTATATAGTAATATACTAACTTATATTTCAGTAATAAGTTTCCATATTTTACTCTAAATGGACATCACACACTCAACTAAGGAGAAGTTGCACATATCCTTCCACATACAGTTATCACTTGATTTGGAAAACATCTGAACACTGAATGAATTTATAAAGCCATTTAAGAAGAGTGATTTCAGAGTGGAGGAAACAAATATTTCACGTAAATATACCATACTCCTACAACAATTATTGGGTTATGAAGGAAAAATTTTAGTTGTACCAATTTTATGGAATCAACTAAAGGACGCAGTCTACCGCAATTTTCATCACCATTATTTTATTTTTTATTTGTACCATATATTTTTTATCTTATTTTTGACACAAAATGTGACTAAATTTGGCTTTTATGAAATTTTTTTATCTCTCATAGTTTTCGCGTAATGGCTTGTTAAAGTCATATTTTGCATATTTACGTTTTAACTACACTAAAACCAACTCATATACCAAACTCAAAAAAATCACAGTGGATAAAGAGATTGCATGCTAATAAAATTAAAGAATAAAAATTATTTGTATTTAAAAAAAAATATTGAATATTTTTTATTTTTTTTTTAGTTTCAACATTTTTTTAAAATTCAAATAATTTTTATTCTTTAATTTTATGAGCGTGTCATTGTAGCCTGCAATGTCTTTATCCTCTGTGATTTTTTTGAGTTTGGTATATCAGTTGGTTTTAGTGTAGTCGTTAAAACGGAAACATGCAAAAATATGACTTTAACAAGCCATTATGCGAAAACTATGAGAGATAAAAACATTTCAAAAGAGAAAAATTTAGTCACATTTTGTGTCTAAAATAAGAAAAAAAATATCTGGTACAAATAAAATATAAAATAATGGTGATGAAAATTGCAGTAGACCGCACCCTTAAGGATGTTCACATGGGAAAAAAAGTTACTTTATACTTTTAAGAAATGGTGTTAGTTTTGTATATGTTACTTTGTAGTGCATTTATCTCTTCTTTTGACTTTGAAATGTCAAGAAAACTGACTGAGCTAATTTTTTTTCTGTAATACTGTATGAGGAAACTGTACTTTAAACAAAAATTAACAAAACTGACGTTATATTTCATACGAATATAAAATTATAATTTTTCCACACTTGCCACATTTGCAAAGTCAGAATTTCCCTAAGTCATACATGAGAAACAGCTGAATTTCTTAAAATTAGTGTTTTACCGTACTGTATCAAGAATTTTTGTTCAAGAAGAACATGTGTGTTTATTTAAAAGACATAGTCTACCAGGAAATTAAAAAAATGTACTGCATTAACTGAAAGCCCTTTACATTGCACATTCTTACAATTACTTATAGATGAAGAAAATATCCACCTGGCATGAATCTCAGGTGTACCATCATTGTACTTGCTCCCACGTTCCCACATACCATAGTCTGGAGTGCGATATGCTCGCTCTACATAGTACACTAGGTTCTGAACAAATGCCACTTCATCCTGGGTGTATATTATCTGCAGGCCAGAGGTGATCATTTGAACAAGGAACAGCAAATACAGTGAGACCACATCTATCTGAAAAATGGGAAATACATAGTTGTGTAAAACAGTGTGACCTAACACTTCTCTCACAAACTTATGACAAAGCCAGGTGGTACAGATGTAAAATACCAGCATTCTATTTAGAAAGACCCGGGTATTATTCCCGTTCTGACCATCCTGACTTCGGTTTTCCTCTGATTTCCAAAATAATTCCTGAGTAATTTATTTACCTGTTTGGATGTTTTACATGCCATTGAAAATCACAAGGCTTTGGTAGAGGTACACAGGACCTGTTTACAGAACCATTCCAGCATTCACCTGGAATGATCTCGGAAAACCCTGAAAACTGAAATCTAGCTGGCCAGAACTGGGGATTGAATCCTGATGCTCCAGAATTTGAGTCAAATGTTTTACCAGTGCTCCACCACACTTGGTTGGATATTTTTTACAAGAACACAGTAGCTTACTTTCACATTCCATATCTCCAAGCCTCTCGTTCCATAATTAATGACCTTGCTGTTGACACGACATTAAGGCTGTTAAAGTGCTAATTAAAATTGTCACATTAACAATTTCAATTTTAATACTTTCATGTTGAGTTGGTATATAAAGAACTACACATAGATATTTTAACTAGTCGCCCACAG
Organism: Medauroidea extradentata; assembly: GCA_003012365.1. Classification (NCBI taxonomy): domain Eukaryota; kingdom Metazoa; phylum Arthropoda; class Insecta; order Phasmatodea; family Phasmatidae; genus Medauroidea; species Medauroidea extradentata. The sequence goes on from PNEQ01051827.1 coordinate 27,497, forward strand.
GCATTCAAGAGAGTAGGGTCACGCAACTATCAGCTCTCATGGTGCAACTAGACACCATGCCAAGGACATGAAGTAGAATAGTAAATGTGTTTGCAAATATCAACCAAACATAAATTTTCCTCGCTAGCAATATTTATTTGTGCGAAACAACAGTAGGCTACTTATAGCAGATATCACAAACGTGAACAATGATGATGCTAAAACTAACTTGGTCCACTGATACTACCACCAAACCTAGACTTAACTAACTCCAAATAATATTGGTACCATATCAATACTATCGTATGACAATGACTGAAGTCTATAAAGGCTTGGCTAGGAATGGGTTTTTAGAAAAGTAAGCACAAAGGTTGTCATAATATCATTCTAAATTTGGTTCAATTCATCAAAAATTTTGTGGAGATGGACACAGGAAATGTGAAAATGAGTGTATGCATACATCCAAGGTCATGAGCACAATATCACAAACATACAAACAACTTGCACAAACACAAAATTAATAATTTACAAACAATAAAATTAAATAAATTTGGAACATACAGCTAAAACATAAAATATTTACTATGTAAATTTGTATTCAACACACCCCAACTTAACTTTACTCTACATTTCATATCACATTAAAAATATTACGGCTAAACATTCAATAGCATACACTCACATACTTGTAAGTGGTTATATTCTTCATCAACATAAACTTCATCGCCAGTATTTAAATGGAATTTGCAGTGTAGTGAATGCTTGTTGCACTGATTTTTCTTAAATAATTCTATCTTTGGGGCTTGTTTGATCCAACACTCTAATATGCCCCTCATACACTTCACCGTCGACTGTCCCAATTCGTGTGACTTTCCACGGTCGTCATCGATACGTCTGCAAATAAAATCATTAATATAAGTTGTTGTATCAGGCATAACCTAACAATTCTGAAACATTGGTGAATTTTAATATGCCTGCAGTAAAAGAACATAAAGTACCTGTAAGCTTGATAGAGGCTCCAGACAGCTGCTGCACAATAAACACTCTCTCTAACACTTGCCACAGTCTCATCTGTCGACAGGACAGGAAACATACCAGTGATGGGGCTCTGGTAGCGCAACAGCTGCCGCTTCACTGCAGCACACACAAACATAATATATTCTCAGCTGTTAACATGGGTGGCTGATATTATTCAGGAATCTCATTCAACCAACTACATAGTGTATTTAGAAATTACAGCTTTATACCACAGATTCAACAATCACTAGGTATATACTTAGCAGTTATTACATAGAAAATTCTATGCAAGTTAGGTTTAAATGAACAAATATTTGGCACTTAAGTATATTGTACAAATATATTGCTGTAGAACACAAAAAAATATCTACAGTATTTCAACTGATAACAATTCACGGTTATTGTAGACCTATTTAAATTAGAGAATTTGTGGAAGTACATTTGGTCCATGTTGGTGAGAATGGTGAGGGAGTAGAATGTTTTACAAGGAGAAACTGGTGACGGAGACGGGTGCTGGAAGGTTCAGGAGGCAATGGAGAGGTTGCGGAAGAGAGATGAAGACAGAGACTTGTCAGAGGGCATCAACCCAATTGCTTGTTATGTTTTAGTTATTACTGAGAAGTTTTCAATTATTAATTTGTTTTTCTTTGTCTTTAATGCATTTCTTGTCTCATTATGTAGTTTGTGATCATCAAGTACTTGCGTATGTCTGAATATGCAACTAGTGTAGCCTATGTCTAATTACATGTTGTGAATATGTTATTGTGTATTACTGCCAACTACTAAAGGAGATAACTGTTGATTGGCACTCAAATAAACAAGAAAATAAATAAATAAATAAAATGAAATAAAAATAAATTATGTTTAATTCAATGCCAACCACATAAGAAGTGGGACAATCACTGTTGGTAATATTGAATTACATGCAGTCACTGCCTGTGATATTTTTCCAACGTTTATTCCAAATAGCTACAGTATGCTAAGTTGATTGTGCCTATCATAGTTTGAGCCTTGTATTAAACAACTACGTATTTTGATATTTTAAACTTAGAATTTTTTTTAAACAAAATACAATGTAACATTTAACTAACCGTACCTAGCCCATAGTTACAGTCAAGCTGGTGCACAGTATCTTCATAGTTGGAAATCTTCATGTTTATATCCACATCCAAGTCCACAATACTCCCTTGACGAGCATTTGACCTGAAATTTAATTTTTAAACTTTCAAAGAAGCACACAAAAACAAATGTTATCAATAAACTGTTCAAACCTCTGTCTAATAAGCCTGCCAGCAAGGATATGTCTAGCACACTTGAGACAGAGCCATTAAGGTGATGCTGATGAGCACATCTAGGGCCCCATCATTCCAATGCACACTGCATTCATTTGGTATTAAGTGTTTCCATTATACCACTAAAAACACGAAACAGCATACTACGTACAGACTTTTGTTACGGTACTTGTACATTCTAACAACACCCATAACATGCATGCATGTTTTTATTCTGTGGCTCAATCATAATCAAACAATATACTGAACACTTACGAACTTTTAGTGGTTGGTATTAGCAATGTTGGCTGGTTCTCCAATATTTTGGCACCTATTTCATGTCTCCATCTACCTCTATTTTGCCCCTGTTTTGTAAGAAGATATCAACCAACATTTTACTTGATGTGGGTTGGCCAGTTAATACAATAGCTTACAGGGGCAATATAATGTACACAGGCCTAAATACAATTTGTATTCATGGAAAGATTTTTCGGGCAAGTCTTTACTAATGTGATAGACACAAAAATAATATGGGAACAATAGCTACCTCATTAATTTTTCATTAGACTCCATCAATAACACGAAAGTCACGTGTAATTTCTGACTTCCTCCATAACTCCGTACCTAGGCCTTGAGTGTGAAAAGATATTTATAGGTACCACAGATGAAACAAGATAATGAGTAAGTCCTACTGTAAGACACAGCACAATGCCACTTAAGATTTTAAGTTTAGTTGTGAATAACGATAAATGGGGTACTCAATGTAGATGACAATGTCATATTTAATCTCTTGTTTCAGTGCCTTCAAAGTATAGAACAGCTCAAGGTAAGTGGCAGCATCATTTCTCTGCCTATACACAGAAACAAGAAAACAACCAAACACTGACCTGCTACATCACAAGTAGTTAGTTACAATTTTTTGACGTACTTAACTTGTTGGTTGCACTTATTGAGAATCTCTGTTATATGAAATTGTACCAACGCTAAATGTCTGTTTGGAGATACACTCGCTATATAGCCAATTCTTTGAGCATGTGCACCTTTCTGACAGCTCGGCTGACATTGCTTTCTTTCTGTGGGATACTATCCATCACAATTTTAGTTGCAGAGTTTTATGTACTATCAACACTTCAATCAATCATGCAGGCTACTAATATGAGGTGTATTGCTGCATGAAAATAAAACACCACATACAACACAATTTTTTTCAATTACATTGGCAGCTGTCAAAACATTGAACTTGTTCAAACTAGCCTATAATATGTGGCACACATACTCAGGCAACATAAAAGGTCTTATAAATCTGTATAGTAACTATGAAGATAGAACTCACAATTTTTAAATAAAAACTCTCACCTTAGACGAGGTGTGCTTTGTGGAGAAGCCATAGCTGGTGACTTCCAATTTCCGGACAGTTTACACAGCACCTAAAACGAACATAAAACAATATTGCACAACATATAACTGTAACATGTAAGTTAGTTGCAAACCTTCTCTCATATTACCACTGCACTGAGCATGAAAACACACGGCTGGCAATACTATAAAACACTCTGCCAACCAGTTCCACTGCAAAGCAACAAAATATTGTAAGCTAATAGTGTTTGCAAAAATCTCTAACTTTAGTTAGTCTGCTCTGCTGCGAGATACAGCTACCTGTGTATAAAAAGCAAACACATGAATAATTGGTAAATAAATTAGTGCATAACAACCCAAGAAGAAATGTTTTCTCACAACAACCCAGTGGTCGCTGGTGATCACCAGCCGCCCCCCCCCCCCCAACCAATATGTTAATTCAGCTCCGGCTGCACAAGAATAAAATTATGTAATAGCATTCAGCTAAAACTTTTCTTTATATACATTACAGTTCTCAAATGCGCCAATTAAGAGGAAAAGAACCTCGTCTACTGCCAGTTCTTACGAAAAAAAAAGTAGATACATAAATATATGTGTGTGTGTGTGTTTAAGAAAACGGGAACAGATAAGTTACATAAACATACATATCTGACAAGTGCCTGATGCCCAGATACAAGTTTTCATATGGGAGTAGCTATTTAAAATTACCCCTGCATGACAGCAGTTGCATAGCAGATGTAAACACTATGTGAAAACCATCTTACCTGTGAGGGTGATTTTACATATTTTTTCTTGTAATTCGTATAGCACTCAATACCAAATAGGGTTAATATCTGGTTTTGTACTGTTTTCTGCTGTTATGGGGTGCTGAAAAGTTTATTTTGTTCGTTCATGTGACGTTTTAACATCTTTAAATAGGCAATGTTGTACATTCTTTAGTAAGATATTTGCACAAATCAGTTAAACAAAATATTGACAGTTTCACTTAATTATATGAGTTATATTCCTTAACAGGTCAATTACTCCTAAAATTACTTCGCAAACTACAATTCTCACCTTGTCACACGTAAAACATTTTCTTATGTTATAAAAAATACAAGTCTTCGAAATAACCAGTCACAAGTTCCAGCATAATTATTTCTATCAGGATCAGCTGTTCAGCCCATGCTATTTCTGTTGGCTGCACCGGTCAGTTCAGTTTACACTCTACAGGTTGAGTAACTGTCACGAGCAAAACGCAGTTTTTACCTGCATTATTGGCTTGTCTCAGTTTAATAGCATTGGTTTTTCATTTTCACATCGTAATGCACTATGCAATTACAGCCACAACAGATGTACTAATATCAAGAAAATGTCTGCTTGAAACCTTATTTATTTACAAAATGATAATTGTAGTTGTAACTTAAATCCAGTAGATGGTGCTACAGTGTACGGAAACGGCTGCTATGGACCGGCGGTGGCGGCCGGCGGGACACAGAAGCATACGCGCACTGCACTTACGTAGATCGCAGGCAAGAGTGGTCACGTGGTTCTTAACATCTTCGAAATGATAGCTGAAATGTAACTATCATGCTTGGTTCAGTTTTTGTAACAAATATATTGCGTGTAGCGTTTTTCCAATAGAGATTTACAGGATGAAATTTTCAAATCACTATAGTGTTTCTTTTTTAAATTTCATTACTTTATGCGTGTTTTCGACGATTGACGTCCTTGCAGAAAGTTCTGTGCAGAGAGATGACGTTTCCTTGTAAGTACTATTTTATTTCAACATTTCCTACCTACAGGTTAATTTAGAACATTCTGGGTTGCCGGTTATATTTCAACATTTCCTACCTACAGTTTAATTTAGAACATTCTGGGTTGCCGGCTCTGAACCGCTTAAATCCGTAAGTTTGGAAATTGGGTACCAAAACTCTATTTTTGATGCCATTATTTACGTAGCTATTATATAAGTATACTTAATGTGTTTATAGCTATTTTCACTTTTCATGATAATACATCAATACGTAATTTGATGAGAGACAAATATATGTGCTTGTTGTTGACTTGAGCGTAAAAATGTATCCTCTTCCTACTGTATATAGATCTACTCTTGGCTAAGAAAGTGACAGGTGGGTATTTTAATTGCAAGAGTTAAATTTGATACCAAATATAGATCAATTATATTCGGTTAAAATTATTTTGTAATTTGTACCGAATGCTGAACACATGCTCAGTTGTTATGAGGTGTTTGGAACGAAAGTACAGGACTGACATGTTACGCACATTATGCTCCGTTTGAATTTGTACGGAGTTTGTTGCGTGTGCGTGGGTTGTAGGTAACTGTGTATAGCTAAAGTTTATGTTCACAAGATCAGTTTAAAATGAATCTGTATTTCCACGCTTGGTGCATTATAATCGTAACATCTTGCGAGATGTTACGATAATAATGCACCAAACGTGGAAATACAGGAGAAAATCTTTAGAAAACGTCTGTGGATTCGTGTTATACAAATTAATTTTTTATAACTATGCCAGCTATTATAAACTCTGAATTTATCACTCAGGTGGGATGTCATATTTGGTGTACTGGAGGAAGTCATATGCGCAATGTTGACGGGACTATATCGTTAGGGCTACTTTACAAGGTCATCGTAATTTGGCAGGAAATCCTGACGTTGATATACTACCGATAATTGTGATTTCAGAGTGCGTTGTAAATAATTCAGCGCCAAAAGCATCAGTTTGAAGTGTAGGTTTCTCGAAGCCAGTTTGCAAAATAAAAAAATAATAAAAAAAATAGCAATGCTAGACAATAATTTGTGCCAACTTTCTGGAGAATTTCTTTTTTTTTTTTTTTTCCACAAGTAACATAACGTCTGAAGAAATCTCTCACGCCGAAATTTCGTACATTTAATTGCGGCGCAAGAGATCACGCTTAACAAATGCACTATTCCGGGTAAATGTCTGCTAATAAAGTTCGCAAATATACTTATCAATGATTGTTCTTTTGTAGTTTTTCTATGACTTTCACAATTTTGAGAACTCAGCGCTTATTATCTACCACCCCCTCTTAAAGCATTATTGCTGAGGTTATATAAAAATGAATTTTTTTTGAAATTTGTATTTCAATTCAGATTGATAAATTAAGAAGTGTGTTCTAGAACTTATTACTTGCAATTAGTAGCAGGTTTAACCTACCCCGTCCTTATTTCCCCGCTCTCACTACTCTCCCAACATCCGCCACCGTTACCAACTCCTCCGTAAATTACATTATCTTACCGACCTACAAAACATACCTTCCGTATCTTATCACTGTTATTCCCTCTTTCCCATGCACTCTACCCTTGTTAATAGGCAGCTAAACTTTCTCCGTATTCCATTTCCATTCACCACTTTGTAAAACTCGACCCTTTCACTCTTCATCTTTCCTTCGATTTCCACCCCAAGTCCTTCAACAACACTGATGGCCGAAAGTTCCCTTCATGCTCACCTTGCCAGCCCTTTGCCATCTCTATTTATCCTTCACCCACCTTCCTGCCCATATTTTGTATCTTCCCGCACCTCTCATTCCGCATACTGGGCCAACTCTGCTGCTGCATACTCCTAATATTGGTCCTACTTATATCCTCGTTGGCCGTACCATTGTATAGCCTATGCCTTTTCTTTCACTGAATTGCTGAAACCCGTCATTGCCCTTCCCTAGCATTCCTAGAATATTTCTTCCTTATTTTTCTTCATCTGCATTCGCCACCTCAAATCATATTGCATGTACCTCCTCCCCTTCTCGTCTATACACGTCCACGCTTACTTAGGGCCGCGGTGGCCGAGAGGTCAGACATCTCGCCTCCCACCAAGGCGATCTGGGTTCGATTCCCGGCGGGGTCGGTACCCGGATTTTCGCACGTGGAAATCGTGCCGGACGATGCCGCTGGTCGGCGGGTTTTCTCGAGGATCTCCCGTCTCCCCCGCCCATTCATTCCGGCGCGACCTCGATGTTAGGCGCTGACCGAAATACTTGTATGTACGGCACAGTGCAAGTAGGGAGCGAGGGGAGTAGTTGCGCATGCGTCAACAACCTGATAGGCGAACCCATACCTTGTGATACCAGCGTAATTACCTACGAATCCAAACGCGTTTGGAGATGGTTCCCAATTCGACTTGTTACGAGAACTCGACAACGGTTGATTTCCGGTCCCATGTTTACTGGACATTTGTAGCTTATTTTGGCCAGTACTTTCCATGTGTGAATTATTGACCATCACTTCTGTGACATCCTGTGTGTGTGTGTGTATGTATGTATATATATATATATATATATATATATATATATATATATATATATATATATAGAGAGAGAGAGAGAGAGAGAGAGAGAGAGAGAGCGCGCCAATATTTTCATGCGTAAAATGGACCGCATAAAAAACACATGTTGGCAAATTTAGACCGCGAGAGAAGCAGCTTTAAAAATGATGGTCCTGAAAAGGGTTCAGTATACACGTGTGTAACGTTCTTTGGATGCTTTTCCTAAGTTGACTTCGCTCACGTGCGTTGAGAATTTTTCGAATAAACTTGTGTCGGCAAGTACTTTGAACATAGGTAGGTGGCCAAAACCTCTTCAAATTTACATAGGCTTAGCTCTTAAGTTTGTGTAAGCGTAGCTTCTCTTTTACCTTGTCAGTCCTTCTCATCTTCAGGGATTTCATTCCTCGACTTGTTTTGTTTCCGCTAATGAGTCGCTGAATGTAATGATATTTTAAATTAACCATATTGCCTTTACTATTTGATGCACTGTCGTTTCGAAAATGTAATTATCTCTCACACGACCAAGAAAATGCAACGAAACTTATAATCAGATGCGGTCGTATAAAAATAATCAGTTTTTTCATTTTATTGAAATGCATTTATGCATTTAATTTTCGGCATTTGCTCTAAAAATAACTACTGCGCGGTCGTTTAAAGTATTTCAAAATTTATGACAATGATGTCATTTGCTGTGAAAATTAAGTACGACTTGAAATACATTTTAGTTCCGAAAATCGCAATGAATTTTATTCTACCTTGTCTCCAGAGATTATTAGAAGAAACTGAGTGTGATTATGTTTTGTATATTTAATTTTGAATTGTTTCCTGTAACTTGTATTTTTTCTACAAGAGACATGTGAAAGAAACTATAGTCTATTCTCAGTAAACTGAGCACTCAGCAGAACTTGCAATTAATTAAAAATTTGTTTTATCTGGGCCAATAGACGTTAACTTTTGAGAATGTTGAAACGTTTACAATGGTGTTTAGTAACATGGAAGGTTTCATATTAAAAATAGTAAATATGGCTGCAAAACAACTGGAAGAAAACTTTATGCAGTGCTCGCTTTATCATGATTGGTCTATACAGGGTGTATATTAATTCATGATACAACGCTTGAGGGCAGGTAGTACGAGCCAAAACAAGCACTTTTTAACTATAAACCCGTAGGCGGAAATGTACCGTCTTCGTAGGGGAGCGCAATGAAAACTCAGCTTAGGCAACCCCGCCGCACACCACCTGCTGACACGCTGTAGAGTGGAGTGTGCGCAGCAAGGT
>PNEQ01051828.1:0-27881 GCA_003012365.1 Medauroidea extradentata
GCACACTCCACTCTACAGCGTGTCAGCAGGTGGTGTGCGGCGGGGTTGCCTAAGCTGAGTTTTCATTGCGCTCCCCTACGAAGACGGTACATTTCCGCCTACGGGTTTATAGTTAAAAAGTGCTTGTTTTGGCTCGTACTACCTGCCCTCAAGCGTTGTATCATGAATTAATATACACCCTGTATATGTGTGTGTGTGTTTCTGTACACGCTGTACACACACACATGTATATATATATATATATATATATATATATATATATATACACACACACACATACATACTTGCAATTATTAATTGGATTTTCCTTTTCGCGAAATATTATGAGCAAGCAACTCCAAAACCCATATCTGTGGCATAATATATCATGAGGAATTCTCATGCGCGTAAGAGGTATCGCTGATTGAGGAGCATTAACTTGAACAATTATTCGCCATTTTAACTCCGAGCTTGGAAACTTAGTCAGCAGAGTCCGTAGCGCGAAAAAAGGCGCAGGAAGAAAATGGATGCATAACTCGCGTGGCTAGCACGAGAAGCCTTCCGAAGCAGCTTACTGTCAGACCAGGCTGCATGTAATTACACGGCATGCAAGTGGATGGAAGTTCAACTGCTGACTTGGCCGACTTCTGACGACGAGCAGTCCGGCTGGGATTATTTGCTTCTGCAACTCTGCTGCCTCCGGCTTGACTTGTGACGTGAGCGGGTGTTTGATGAGGCCTGCTGTGTGTTAGGAGAGAGCTCAAAGATGGATTTACAAAGTTTGGAAAGTGTACCCGGGTTTGTAAAAGTTGGCTCCGAGTAACTATGTACGCTCCACTTATACTGCATCTCCGAATGAGTTTCCTAACTTTTTTTTTCCCTACGTTCGACGTTCATCACAGAAATTTCGTGTAAAATGCCCTTAAGGAGAACGCCTGCACAGACCACAGAGCGGTGCGCAGAGCTTCGTCCGTTACCAGATTATTCGAAAACTGCTCATCGTACATGAAATATGTCTGCTTGGTAATATAATTTAAAGAATGTAACACGTGTTTATACCCATTTCAAGTTCACCACTAATAATTAAAGCAAATTGCTCAAACGGGTGTTTTCTCGGTCTTCTTAAGGTATGTGAATCTTGCAGAATCTTTTATATGGTATAAGTGTGCAAAATGCACTTTTATCTTTAATAATACGCCATGAAATGATAGGGTCACCACTGAAAGTCTCATACAGGCTGTAACCTCCCTAGATTGATTGTAGAGAAATATTGATATACATTTGATAAATGCTCCAGTTTTTATGGTAGGTGCTACTAATACTGAATAGTAACACCGGAAATGTTTTCTATATTGGATACTTCAGAAACACCTAGTTCAGTCTGTCAGTCCCACGATGTATTCTAGGTGCTTTATTTTTATGAATCTCGAGCTTGGTTTCCTCTACGAAACAACCGCACACTGCCGCGTCTCCAAGAAACAGCGACCAACGAACGTACACCCTTGCTGACGATAAACAAAGAGTCTTCAAATATAGACTCGCCCGAAATTTGCAGCCAAACACGCCTGAGATCGCGGCAACCGTGGGTACGTAAACACCCTGGTGACGACCACGAATATATCAATTCTTAATCAGAAATGCGGACTCCGCGAACTTCCGCTTCTCCGGGGCCCGTCCACCTCTCGTGACGGCCACAGCAAGACCCCCAATACATCCTCAGACATATATAAGATGCTTTTACGAATAGAAAATTTTGATAATACAATTTTAATAAGTGTTATGGCTTAAAAACTGAAAAGTCAATCAAATTGTCTAACATCCCTCCTTAACGTGTATTTTTTCTGTCTACTTAAGTTGTGGAATTTTCATCCTAATCAACATGTATTCACACTACAGCGTTAGCAGTTTCATAATGTGAACAGTAGTTTTGAAGGATTACTAAGCAGCAGCATGATACGAAGGTCTGGTGCTATGTAAGAATAATCCAAAACTATAGCGAGGAGGAAATCGAAGCAGATATTTTAAAATAGTGACGTAATAAGCACCGAAATTCCCATTCGCAAGCCTTGATAAAACCAGTCTCAGCGAAAGTGAGAAATTTACGAAAGTGAATTTTCTTGAAAAAAGAGTAGCTGGAGATTATGTGACTTGGAGTACGTGATTGAAAGTAACAGTGAGTACTTTTCTGTTTCTCAAATTTGTTGCCCGTCAGTAAAGGTCTTGGACCGTTTATAACACCGATGACGGGATGGTTACTAAGCTAGAGATCATGGCTAGAGATGATGGATTGTCGCGGGAAAACTTTACTGTTTACTGGGTTTCAATACACGTTTAGCTTATTAGATTATTACTGGCTTTCTCTTGTACGTGGAATTATTGACCTATTTGACTGAGCCAATAAGAACCTCGCTATTTTAATATTTTATGCCTGTTATTGGTCTGCAGACAGCTACGTTGTCTCATAAGTGTATCACCGAATCATATATGTAGAGATGATGGTATATCGCGAAAAATTTGTGTGCCAACATACCATTGAAAACACTGTAGTTTCTTGTGACTTGCATAATTGGCTTATATTATGTACGTCTGACAAAACGTAGCTGTGTAAAAACCAATAATAGACATAAAATATTACAACAGCGGGATTCTTATTGGCTCAGTCAAATAGGTTAACAGTTCCGCGTACAAGCGAAAACCAGTAACCTTTTCTTAAGCTGAACGTGCGTTGGAACCCAGCAAATAGTCAAGTTTTCCAACGATAAACCTTCATCTCTACATATATGTTGCAAGAAACTACGGCGTTTTCAAGGGTATGTTGGCACAAAACATTTTCGCGACCTGTAATCATGGCAGAATCTTACCCAGTTTTCTGTCTGTCCACGCAATGATTCTGTCTCTGATGACTTTGCAACCTACAAGACGTTATGCCCTACCTACTGAGGACTGTTGGTGATCAAGTAGGCTAATTATGGATTGCTCCACATCTCAGTTGACACCTCTCAAACCCAGCACTTAACCTATATAACGCCTTCATGAGCAAGCCGCCGTCGCCAATTTCTTAAAAATCATCCACCAATTTTGAATGTAATACTTCTCTTTGGAATGCTTTAAATAAATCCATCAACCAAACCGTATTCAACATAACAGTTTTAGTAGCCTTTTCTTTCTGCATAGTGACTCATCATCTAAGCCGAATTATTTTTCCCATGGACTTACCCATAATAAACACTATCCCATCCACAGGAATATGGCAGTGAAGAACTTCGTTAAGTCCATAACACAATTAGTACACAGGGTTTTGCGTTTCATTCATTATATGTTAAGCAATTTTTTTAGTATTTTAATATTTTTTTAAGGCAATTCCGTTTTCGTTAATGCGGTGAAACATTATTTCTTCTGCTTTTGCAGGTGTTATATTTAAAACCTTTATGACAGTAGATATCGTAAAGATGTCTCACGGGTTTGTTAAAATTAGCTTTTACTACGTTGGCTACAAACTTTTTTTTTTTTTTTAAACAATATATACCATGGCTTTAGCAAACGTTCACGCCAGTAAATTAATTAACTGAAACAGTATTATTTCTGCATAGAAAATATTTTGACTACAACGTGAAAACTGTTTTCGACAAAACAGTAAGACAATTTCGCAATATCTGCTTTTCTTTAGGCTAAAAATAATAATAATCGCAAAAACATTTGGAATGACGGATCGTAACCTCAGGTAGATATATAGGCTATTTTTTTTTTTTACCATAGGTAACTTCTCATACCAATAACAAAATTTCAACTTTACAAAAACTATACAGTATTTTTATTGAACTTTAATATCGGCAGAGGAATTAGCAATAAACAAGTTGAACAGTATTATTTGCAGTTAAAACTTTCGTAATTGCTATAAGCTGCCTTAAATTGCTGTGATATGCAGTTAATGTATTTAACCCACAGTTATGTAACACGCAATATTAAACTGTACGCGGGATATGTTGGTTGCTAGTTTAGATAAGGCATGTGCGTGACCTTCATATTACTACGTATAGTTTAGATTATCCTGGAAGGGGGTAGGGGACTGGAGTGTCATCGTCGAAGGAGCAAAACAAGCACGCCGGATGAGAATGTCTCCTATCTGGTATATTCACTCCCCGTGCTGTCTTTGCGGTGTCACTATTCGCGATTGTCAAGGCTCAGAAGAGACGGAGAAATATGGGAGACCTTGGAGCGCGCATCAAATGCTGCATCACCACAACGAGCCACGCAGTGAATAAGCGTGCAAGATTTTCGCCGATTCATTTTTACTATAACCATATAATGTTAATGGTGTAAAGTCTGTAGCAAAAATGTTGCGCAGGTTTCTACCCGAATTTCACATAGGCCTACAATTGCTTACATTTGAAGCACGGTAATCTGAAACAGCCTTTTTTTTTTGTAGCTATGCTGGAGGGATTCGAAACAGTGTTACAACCACGGGTCCCTATTTAAGCTACTTTAAGTAAGTTTTATTTTTTTTTAATCATGAAAGGGAGCTGATATCGGAAAACAATTACATAGAAATGTTGTAAATTGTTTGTACTATGTAGCCTAAATTTTTCGAAAAAAATTTTTTTTATAATTTTGGCTAGTTATTGACTTCAAGTAAATTTAATTAACTCGAAAACTATAAAAAAAACTTATACTTTTAAATAATTATACTACATATTATAAACAATTTCCAACATTTATATGTAACGGTTTTGTGATATCTGCTCCCTTTCAGGATTTAAAAATAAAACTCTCAAAAACAGCAAAAATAGGAACACGTGGCCTTAAATGACCATGGCAACATAACTATGACATTTCGTCCTTCGTGTTTTTGTGTCGTACATTGGCACAATGGGCACATAAGAAGTAGATTCGTAAAAAAAAAACGGGGATCGCGTTGGCCGAGTGGTCAGACCATTCACCTCCCACCAAGGCGATCCGAGTTATATTCCAGGCGGGGTCGGTCCCCGGATTTTCGCACGTGGGAATCCTGCCGGACGATGCCGTTGGTAAGCGAATTTTCCCCGAGATCTCACGATTTCCCCGCCCTTATTATTCCGGCCCTGCTCCATACTTACCTCATATCACCCCTCAGCAGCGCTAAAGACCTAGATATTAAACGTTGACCAAACTCTCTCACTCACTCACTCACTCACTTGTAAAAAAAACGTATTTACGAACACATTGCAACGCATTTGAAGTGCGAAGTAGGCGGAGCCCTTAAAGTCAGCGTTCACATAATAATTAGTATATAACAACAGCAATTGGACTAGGCTAATGTATAAACACTAATACTTAATATACGTATATTCATGGTTGCCACTAATAGGATGGCCTACAAGACAGCTGTAAAACAGTTACCATTCCGTGTTAAGTTAAAAACGGCATTTTTATACTTCTATAACCACTACCTGAATAATAATAATAATAATAATAATAATAATAATAATAATAATAATAATAATAATAATAATAATAATAAGTGCATATTCATTGATTACCAGAGGTTTTTTTTGGCTGGTTCCAGAAAGCAGTTTCAACAAATTAAATGTGTAAAAAACCAATTTTCACAGCTAATAAACGCTGATTAAGATTAAGTTTAGAGACATTCCAAAAGTGAATTAGTGAATATTAATCACTGATTACCTGTTATTATTTAATAATTAAATTTGTAAAGCTGAGTTACATTTGAGAAATCATATGATTTGAGTGGTGGACGGAAATGTTCGATTCACAAATGTTTATGGGATTCATAAATTTCTTTCGTTCTCAAAATGAATTACATTTTCTTGATAGGGAGTGAACGGAGTTATTATATTAACAATGACTATAAGTCGGCGTACGCCTATCGTACCATGATCTATTTTTATTCCATTCATTTGCTCTTTTCATCAGTCATAACTGACAAACATTCTTTTGAAATTGTAAGACCAAGTTTTTTATAGCACTTCTTATTCAGTGAACTCACAAACGAGAAATACGCACGCAACAAATGGAAGTGCTAACCTTAATGTTAAGAGACCTGAAAATGTTGCGTTTTTTTTTTTTTTTTCGATCAAGCTAGAATTTATACTAATGTTTATTTCAGTCACTTTCATAACTGACCCTAGATTTATCTAATCCATCCGGAGGGCGCTGAGTCAACAATAAAGAAACCACCGAATTGAAGCTCAACCGTGTTGTCATCACTGTGTCAGCGAGCAGCCAATGAGAAGCTTCTGTCTACTTGAGTATCATATATATATATATATATATATATATATATATATATATATATATATATATGGAGGCTAGTCTGAAGGTCAGTGAACACGCGAAATGTTCAATGCCAATTTGTCAATTGGATGAGTTAGAGAGATATTAGTCAGCGCTTAAGGGCTTGGGCCCGAGTTTCTCAGCTTTCGAGAGAATTATTTTTTAAAATGCATATAAGAGTCGATATCATAAAATCGTTTCGTAACTTTTTTGCAAATTGGTTTTACTATACAATGTAATTTTTCGAGGCAAACTGTATGATGAGTAGAGCTAATTTATCAATTAAAAGGAAATTTCGTTAATGAACTAATTAGCAACTATTTTGCAGTCTTCTGACTCGACAAAATTAGAGTATGCAGTTAAAATCATCCATAACAAAGTTACGAAGCGGTTTTACGATATCGGCTCCCATTTGTGTTTAAAAAATAATTGACGTTAAATGCGAAGAAACTCGGGCCCATGCCTTTAAGGGCGCGTTTCACCTCAGTTTTCAACGTCTTTTTTTATTTTTATATTTGTACCAGATATTTTTTATCTTATTTTAGACATAATTTGTGACTAAATTTGGCTTGTATGAAATTTTTTTATCTCTCATAGTTTTTGCGTAGTGACTCATAAACGTCAAAATTTGCATTTTACGGTTTGGTAAACGCTACTAAAACCAATTGACGAACCAAACTGGAAAAAATTACAGAAAATAACCATGTTGTAGGTTACAACGTCTCCTATGTAAAAACTAAATGTAACTTGTTTTGTGATTTTTAAAAATTATTGATTTTTTTAAATTTAAATTAAAAACCTTTGCAATTATTTTTAAATACCAGAATATATATATTTTTTTGTTTTTACATAAGCATAATTTTTAAATTAAAAAAAAAATTCTCTTTTTCAGGTTAATTAGGTAATGTGTAAAACAGTTGACAGTTAATACGGAAGACATTTGTATAGTGTTAAATAGCTATAATATGTTTTAATTGTTCCAGTGAAAATATTGTTACAATTTATTAACGAAAAATTCAACACGAAAGGTGAGATCCCGCCTTAAGAGTGCGTGGTAGATAAATAGACGTAGGAAATATCAATTGATTTCTACTCTTTTTTCGAAGCCAATGTGGATAAAATACTCAATAACAATCCTAGATAATGGTATTTGCCAACTTTATGAGTAAATATTTATCCAGAATTACTAATTCGTTACGCGTGACCTCTTGCGCCGCAGTTAAATGCACGAGGTACCGGCGTCAGAGATTGTACCTCATAAGTTGGTAACACTGGACACTGTTTTGTTTAAAACGTTGGCTAAAGCTATTGTCTAGGATTGCTATTGATTAACTATCGCAAATTGTCTTCAAGAAAACTACAGATGTGGATTAATGCTTTTAGCGTAGAATTATGTACCACGCCCTCTTAAATACAATATTGGAATTACATCACGTCCAGTTTCATTAATCGCACAATGGAATTACGATTTTTCTAGTGATATGGAACAAGTAGACGTATATCGTTGTAAGGTCATGACGCCTACGTTACGTGCATCTCGCACATTCGTCTCTGACGTCTAAGAACGTCTGACACTTAGACCAACAGTGTGCGTTTGGAACAGTCTTCGTGTACTCTGAAACTACGAAGCCAGTCAAGATAATATTCACGAAAGGCTTACACAAAGTAACATTGAAAAATCTTCGCAGGCGATAAAACCAACCACGACCACGTACGCACGCAACTATTTATCTTGCCATGAACGTTCATTTATTTCGACAAGCTGGTGGCAAGGAACATTGCGGAGTAAATGAAACGTTAGTCAAGTTCCGAATAAGCCAAGAATTGTATCAAAATCTTTTGGTTCCAAAATGCAATACATTTTTTGCTAGTGATGTTAAAAACAGTTTGGGCAGAAATCTAAGTGGGATTGACATGTTAATTCACACATCTTGAAAAAGAAAGTGACTAATTTATTGCTACTTTTTCATATGGAACCAAACAATGATAGTTAATTGTTATTGGTGGCATGACTCACGTATAAACCATAAATTATTAATCAGTCAGATGACGAGCTGTGTGAAATTCGATGATTAAATCTTTGGTGGAGTTTTGTCAAATGAGTAGCTTATAATTGGAAATAAGATATTCTTTGCTATATGTTAGTACAAAGATTTAAAAAAAAAAAAAAATTCTGACGCTTTTCTATGGGTGAGGTGCACAAGGGTTGTAATTAACTTTAAGATGTATCTACGACAGTCAGTAAAAACACTTTCTTAGCTTCGACTGAACTGGTTGTCGTCGTGATTTTCACTTCAATTGGGTTCTTATACAAATGTCTAGGATGAGAAATTAAAATTTTTCGAAATTCTTCGACGCCCAAAATGGTGAAAGGGCGTAATTTTGTTTTCTATCAGCCCATTATATCTATCAAACAAGTATAGATATTTAGGAGTTATGTAATTTTTATTTTGTAAGATAACTTAACTATTAAGAAGAAAACTTCGTAAACTTTCAAGGCAGACTATCCGAAAAGCAAGTACGACTAGCAAGAAATAATTAGGAGTTTCATTCTGAAATTCTATCCAGACGTCACAGAATAAATAATGCTAATTATTACTTATTTATTCTGTGTAGACGTGTTGCTTTGCAACATATATGGGCCTAGGAAACGAATATTTTATTTTGAAATATTTTTTTAATGAATAATTTTGACGTAATAAGGCGCAGTTGTTTGTAGCGCCTGTCCATGATTCGGGACGTTTTGAGCTCAAATCCCGTGCCAGGCTGTGCAAACTTGCAATTCTGACACTAACGAACTGCAAGGCTGATAAAATTAGTATCATTTGAATGAAGTTGTTCGAAGGAGTAAAAATTGATTACGCCGTTCACTACCCATTGAAGTTCCTCGACAATATCAGCCCACATATAACATCTCATACACTGTAAAAAAAAGTTAGTAATATTACTCATCATATGTATGGTAATATTCCCCAACCTTGAGAGGGAAATCTGATTTCCGAATATGTGTGGAAATTTCCGCAAGGTAGTGTATTCGCCACGCAAACTACTCGGATGTTTCGATCGCGCGTTATGTCAAATTGTCCTAGAGGGCTTGCGCCAATATGTAATGAGAAATTACATTACCAGTTGAGTAAATTTCCTTGACACGTGTTGAGTAATTTTCCCTACTTGTAGAGGTAATTAGCTTCCATTACGTGTAAAGTAAATTTACCTAATTTTTTTACAGTGCAAGATTATCTTCAAGACTGGAACAACATATACGTTTCTGCGAAACCCTAACCAGCCGTAACTCCTTAATGACTTTAAACTTCAAATGAAGGTTTAAAAAAATATGTCATTAAGGGCACAGCCGCCAGTGGTTATGCTGGGGAAATCAGTCTTAATTCTACGTAAACTACGTATTTCGTTCGATTACCCTCTTGCACTTAACTGACAGTAGTTACCCCTCAAGGTGAATTTTGCTGTGACTATAAATAAGGCCCAGGGAAAGTCGCTGTTAGTGACAGGGACAGACATAGGACTTCTTTTCGCGTGGGTAGCTATAGCTACTTAGTCTGCGGCAGAGTTATACTATCAACTTGGTTATTCTGACACTTAATGGCCAATATACTAAACTGGTGTTCAAAGAGGTCCTTCAAAAATATTATCTGCTACGTGTAATACACGAGAGCATCCGCAGGTGGCCTGCTTATTGTATATTCCTTCGTGTAGTTGCAGATAAATATTTACTGTCCACGGAATGTTTCCCATGACCACAAAATATTTTGGGATATGGCCTTTGTAATACAGTAATAATTGTTAACGAAATGTTTTTGAATAGCTACGAAGGCATAATTAAAAAATTTACTTGCAGCAGAAAGATGCAAACATACTGGAAATTGAAATGAAAAGCGGCTTTCTAAAATAGTGTACCACCTTTAGCAGTTTAACAGTTAAGATGTGCATTAGTCACAATACAATGCTTTTAACAAGTGGCAAAAATTTATAAATTTACGAACAGGAAAACTTTAGCACGACCTTAGAAAGCTCCTCTATAATATAGAACTGAGAATCTCCGCCATGGAATGTTATGAATACAGAAACCCTTAAAGTAACCCCTACTCCTAACAATAAAGTATTTTATAATCATGTGAACAGCAATACATTAAAACACGGATAAAATTTTAAATAATAAAATTCTTATGGGGGTACATTGAAGCAGCTTGTAGTATTTGTTTCAAGCTGTGTTAGTTTCCCAGCAAACTATCTTTCTGTTGGTTGTATGAGGCAAATTTTACAGATAAAACAAGTTTTACTATGTTCTAACTTCTCTAGGTTCACTCTTTACAACTAAAAAATAATTGTCGAGAACACGCCGAGAATATCTTCCGAAATATTTAAAAATTATAGTTTTTGAAGCAGCGAACGTACAACAAAACGTTAAGAATCAATTTTTTATTTAGACATTATATTATCAGTTTTTACTTCTCAAGTTGTTATGAAAATTCTGAAATTACATTGATTACATTGATATTGATTTTAATTGACAAAAAATTTAAAACCGGATCCAAAACTTTAACTGCGGAAATGCCATTAAAATCAATGCGTTTTCTTATAAAATATACACACACATATAATATATATATATATCGTTTTTAAACTATAAAAACTGCAATTATTTTGGGGTCTATAGCGGAATAATGGATGTGGTCTTCACAAAAAAATTGTTTCCAAGAGGACCACAGAATTCCGTGAAATCATTTATCTTATCCTCCCCTCTTATTGATCGATAACAATTTTCTGGCCCAAGGCGCATGCCCACCATACTGTGGGTTTATAAATTATCACTAGGAAGTTACTTTGGAATACTCAGAGTTGTGTTTCCCCAGGTCGATTTCTTTCGCAGGTAAATAATTCTCCAACATTTGGAGCTGAATTATATTTGAGTTCAAGTTTAGCTCCGAACACGCTGCACGTTAATGCGATAGCCATTTGGCTTAACAAAGTAAAGAAGATTTATGTTACATTTCATTAATACAAAGCTTTCGTTTTTCAAACGAATATAAATATCAGCAAAGGCATACACAAGACGACTCATAACGAAAAATAAAGGCATAAGATACGTAAGGCAATATCTTCTTTCAGTCAATGAAATGTTTGTACATTAAAAAGACATTATGGAAAAGACAAAAAATTACAGTGATTTAAAGTAAATTAAAAAAAAAACGCAAACATATTTTAAGAGTGATATAAATGATTCCCTAATAATTTTTGCTGTGCATTGTTCTATTAGTGCACGGACAATTTCTAAAATCAGTAAAATTTGGCCTTTAACTTGTTATTACGTAATTTATGAAACCTTAAGTTATACATAATTTTTTTTCAATATATGAGTACGTCATTAGAGGTTAAGTTAAAAGTTGAACTGCAAACGTTACAAATATAAAATAAGGCATTTTCTTCTGTTGTACGGCTTAAATAGCGACGTCTTGGCAGCTCACGAGGATTATATTGTATTTGTAAATCACTTCCGGCAATGGCAGAACCTGTTCGCCTTCACCTGTTCCCTACTCGATACTAAACATGAGACATTTTGAACATCTTACAGATGTGAGCCGTGCCAAGACCTACACCGCAGTCTCTTCTTCCACCACCCAAGCTGCCATATCTGCTCTTTATAGCGCAATCTGATGTTGTTTGATGTAGATCAGTAGAAAGAGATACGTAGTTTACAATTGAGGTGGGTTTAAATGGTTACAATCTGTATTATTAAGATCTTAAGTATGTTATCCTTGTGTTACCACCTTGACGAAGGCTATACTTGTCCTACCTTTCTTGACGAAACCGCTCGTAACGAGCTATCTTACTGTGATCTTTTGGACGATTCTTAAAAGGTGAGGTATGACTAACTGAAACATAATTATCAGGCTTACGTCATTGCGAGCGAATGTTGCTAGGTCGCATTAAACCCAAAATAAAACTAAGTACTGAAACTAAATACGAAATGCAGACTAAACAAAATCAAAATATATAATTAGCTTTTTTCTTATTTACTATACCATTCGTACAATTCCGTATAATATATGAAGGCCATTTCACATTATTAAATATTTAATTGAATTGGTGAGATGAAGAAAGAAAAAAAAGATTCCACTTTGGCCAACTTTCGAGAAAACAGGGAAAGTTGTTTTAACACTAAACTGTAGGTTGAATTGGAAAACTTACAAAGAGACATTTGTTTGTTAGGATTTAAGGAAATGTAACATTGCCTGAAAAACACAATACAATTGATGTACTGAAAGTTATATACAATCAAAGTGGAATCAATGTTTTCCTTTTTAATCTCTATGAGCCGAGGGCATTATTAAACTCGATGAAACAATAATTTACAGATATGTTTTCATAATACAAGTGTTGTTAATTACTAGAATAGTATGTTTTATGCTATAATACCGACACTGTATTAACCACACATTTACAATGTCACATGTTGGATATTTACAACGCTGTAGACGACATAAACAAAAGAAACACTACTGCAGCGATTCTCGCTGCGAAAATCCAATAATGCCTTAACGCTGAGGTTAAAGAAGGGAATGATTTCCTTTTACATAAAACTTCAAAATTCAAAGTCCTTTAATGGCGTAAGGATTACTAGAATCCTTTCTTTCTTTATTTCAATCAATGAAGCTACATATAAAGTACTTGGCTATACCAGTTCATTTTCGTTAAAATATGGAATGTTTTCCTTTTTCATCTCACCCATTCAATTATTTTCGATTAATTTTTACAGTGGTGAAGTTAAGGTGTAACCACCATGTCTTACACGTAACCACTTCAAAAAGAAAAATAATTAAAGAATACAGAAAATTAAAAACTCGTTGAGAAAAAAGAATAATGTGAGGAGAAAAAAATACGAAATTACAATAAGCATTAATATAACCATCTAGCACATAAATTATTCCTTATTAATATTTAATTGATATATAATAATACAATATTGTGGTTGAAATACAGAATATGAATATCTGAATATTTACGAAATTAAATATAAAAAACTAGGTACGTTAGACAAACCAAAAAATACAAAAACTTAAGCTATAATTTAATTAATCGTCTCACAAAGAAACTCTGGGAAATATTAAAACATCTCGTATATTAAATAGATCTTGTGGGAACCTGGGTGACTGAACTATTTCAAACTAAACTATCAAGAATATTTGAAGTAAACAACAATAAAACTAATACTAAGAATATTCAATATCACATTTAAGTTCACGCACGCACATATGTACATACATATACGAAAACATGCATACACGCACACACACAAAACACACACACTTGAGATAGCAAGTGTAATATCATCCAGTGTCCATATTGAACTGAATTATTAATGTGTTTGATAATTTTTTTAAAGAATAAAGCATACTTCAATTTATTGGATACGTTTAGCACTTCTCAACGATTCAATAAAATTGCATTCAATAAATGTTGAAGGGATAACTTGATTACTTATCACACAATTTTTAACCAACTGAAGTTCAGAATAAATAATGCAGCTATATTTGAATTATATTTTTATCCTGCACGACGCGAAAATGGGTAGTTAAACCTATACAAAATTTCTTATTAGTTTTGTATATTTCATCTTTTAAGGAAATCATGCGCGAGTTAATTTTTAGTACAGTTCAATTTGCGTATACAGAACTCGATTAATATACTACCTGAATGAATGTAATCAGAAAAATCTGTTCTCTGTTCTTAAAATTTTCGATTCAATAACTTTTCAAACACGTTTGAAACTAAAATCTTTGAAGAAATTCAAAACATTCAACAAATTAAGAAAACAAAACTTCCGTAGTTATGACGCCAGCATGGCATCGCATGGCAGTCGATGAACTGAATTCAATAAATTTGACAGAAAAAAGTAAGCAAAATTTTATTGTATGTAAGGTACTAAGCCTTAAGTGCTTACGTCCACTAAAACAAGAAAAATTATATAGAAAAACTTAACGAAAACAAGATGTGTGAAAATAGAGAGGGAAAGGAAGTAAGCCAGAGCAAATGGAACACGAGTGAACACAACGACTAACATGGATCAACGAAGATAGCACAGACTAAAAGAAGTAAGATGCTTACTTAGTTCGACGCAAACAGATTTGACGTTTCAACGATATGTTTTCTTTTTCAAGCACAGAACTCCAGTATGAGTGTGACAAGAGTAATGGCACAACGACGGAGAGTGGGTATACATACTCTGCTTTGTATAACTTCAGTAAATGTTGATAGTTATATGGGCGTGCACATTTTATGTGATGTGCAAATTTAATTTGATATCGTCTTTAGTCATGGCGCAGTTAAGGCGTTATCGCCTTTTCTTCCACTGTACCATATACATAAATATTACATAAGTCTTACTGGACAAATTACATTTTACACTATAATTTCTTACAAAACAATAATTCAAGAATACAGATTTATGTTAAAAATAGTACCCATTAGCTTTACTAATAATTGAACTTAGGTTTAGCTTATATTCAATGATGATTTTATAAAATTAATTTAGGGTTCGGTAACTAAGCACATTCAATATATGTAATGATATGATTGGCATTTGCTAATGGAATATCATTATAGAACTATTATCACAACAATGCTAGATATTAAAGATATAATACGGGGTATTAACAGTAACAATGTGAAATAATGGGTAACATTATATAACAACATTCTGAACTGTCTAGACAAAAAAAAAATTAAATGGCTTAATTAATTTTGCACACTGTTCACGTCTGACACAAAGATAAAAAGGTGTACATAAAAGTAATGTAGTTACTGCGTACTGAACTTTAATACAGGATCGCTAAGTAGTTGTATTAAAACTGTGTAAGAAATTATTGCAGTTAGCTACGGTGGCAATGTAATTATTAATTAACATATGAATTTACTAATATTGTAATGTAACAAAACAAGTCTATAAATAAATTTGATAAAATTGAAGGAACAAGCACGTGTATAAATGTTATTACGGCTAAATGAATTAATTTGCAGTAAGTTATTATTTTATATAAAATATTATATCACGTTAAAATTGTGAACTGATAAGTTAATATCTCTTTTACAGTTGTGAAAGTAAATGACTCTTGACTTTTTTGTTGAATATGTTCGAGCTCTGTATATCTCTCAGTTCTGGCGGCAGCCTGGTCCAGAGGCGCGAGGCGGTCACAGAAAATGATTAAGAAAATATTTTGGTTTTATATGGATGGATCTGGAGAATATTACTTTTTTTAGCGGTTGTTAATATTATGCAAGGAACGCATGCAAGAAAAGCGATTACGTAAATATTTTGGAGCAGCATTGCGCAGGGTTTTATGAGTGAAGATTACGCCTTTGCGAGAGTTTCAGCCAATTTGATTTATTATAGTAATCACTGACATGGTCTCTAGGCTAGAGATTATAGACAACGCGGATATGTGTGTTTTGCAAGCGCTGTACACGAAGCTTTAAATGTTCAGTGATGTTACTGTAGACCACGTCACAGTAATAAAAATAGGTAAAATTAAGGCTTGGATCAAATTGAGTTTTACTTTTATGGGTAACAATTTCTTAAGACGCTTGATTGTGCGGCATGCAAAGTTGACATTTTTACAGATGAACGACACGTGATACTTACAGGTGAGAGTTTAATCAAATATGATGATTTTTTACTGTGGGTGAGAGATCTACTGTCGTACCAGCGAGCACAACGTGTTGGGGAGTGACCTTTTTAACTTTTGACAGCAACGCGGGGGAGCCAAGCAATATACATCGGGTTTTTTTAGGGTTAATTTTAAGTCCATTTTCTTGTGCCCAAACAGATGCAGTGCGTATATCACAGTTCATGTACTCATACATTGTGCTCAAGTTGTTTGCATTTCCCGACACGCAAAGAACCCTAGATGTTTCATTCCCTTCTTGTAGAAATTATTCTAATTTTTTAAACTCAGAATTATTTTTAAATAATTAAAAATATTAAGCCGATGTGTAGATGATGATCGTCAGCCTCATTTATTTGAAATTGTTTCGAGAGAACACAATAAAAAAATTATTTTATTTTAATTTTTGATTTTTGAAGTAAATTTTAACAACTTTGTTGTCCAAACTTTGATCAGTTACTAATGTTAATATTTCTAACACTTTCTGGATTAAGTTTTCATCCCTTGCCCTTTAAAAGAAGAACTGTTAACGACGACTGAGCCCTCACACCTTATTGTAATAATACAGTTTCTCTGGTAACTTCTGTTTAAATGTAGCCTATGTATCGTGCGTTTTTGTACAACAGTACCCATATATACTCTGGTTCGTACAACATCTGTAAAATTTTACAGCTGTTTTTATGGGCAATAACAGTTGATATTATGTGATAAGTGGCACAATGCTTTGCAAATATAAAAAAAATATTGGCCAGAAGTAACAGTCCCTTTTTACTGAAAGTATACGAAACACTATGTAACATCCCCACAGATAATATAAAACTGTTGCATTTCATTTTTTTTTTTTTTTTCGAAAGGAGTTATGAAAGACAAGTAAAACATTTTCATCTTACGCGAGCTGCTAAGTGGTCACAGACATATAAAATACAACACCGTATGTTTTCCAAATAGTGAACTAAACTATCATCTACGTTCTGTCAACAAGCAAAGCGTAAAATGTCTTATCAAAATAAACACAAATCCACGATAACAGTGATCAAGTGAGTGAGAGATTTTGGTCAGCGCTTAACATCGATGTCTTCGCGCAGGTGAGTAATGACATGGGGGGGGGGGGATTATGAAGCGGCGCCGGAATGAAGGAGCTGGGGAAAAGGCAGATCTTCGAGAAAACCCACCGAACAACGGCATCGTTCGTCACGATTCCCTTATGCGAAAAATCCTAGGACCGGCCCCGCCAGGAATCGAACCTGGGTCGCCTTGGTGGGAGGCGAATGGTCTGGCCATTCGGCCACCGCGGCCCCAACAGTGATCAAGTACCGGTACAGACGATACCGTAAAAGTGACTATCACATTAGAAAGATTTATCTCCATCTTATTCTAACTAATCATTATGGCAACCTAACTAGATTTTACTGGTTTACAACCCCACGAGTTTCAAGAACTTCAAGCCAACAAACACGGGAGAAGCGCCACTAGAAGCTTACGATAAAACTTGTAACATACAATGTTATTCCTCACTGGAACTTTCGTGATAAAAAATGTGGAATGCGTGGTTTTATGGAAACTAGGATTCAAACATTAGTTCAACATGTTTCGCACGGGAAGGAGTAAGTACTGGAATGTAAACTAATTATAAAAATTGTACCTTTGCCTAAAATTCTTCAAACAAAGTATCAATTCGAGTCTGTCATTGTCGATGGTCGACATTTCGAGATCGACTTGTCGAACGTTTTTATACATGTGACTGATATCGACGCTCGTCGGTCGACATCAAATTCCAAAAACGTGGGACTAAATGTAAAAGAAAATAGTAATGTTTGGTACTACTAGGGAAATT
The DNA here is from genome assembly GCA_003012365.1 of Medauroidea extradentata. Lineage (NCBI taxonomy): Eukaryota > Metazoa > Arthropoda > Insecta > Phasmatodea > Phasmatidae > Medauroidea > Medauroidea extradentata. Next base: position 17,764 of record PNEQ01051828.1, read on the forward strand.
TTAATTTTAATTTTGTATTTTCTGTGTTATTATTATAATTTTACTTCTTCGTAATATAGTATGTACTTTATACTATTTATATCAGCACAATGTTTTTTTTTTTGCTTCCAGAATTGGTGGAAAACGTTGCTAGAAATAAAATAGCCATGTTTCTTGTACAATAAACAGGCATGATGCTTACTTTAACTTTAAAAAATCAATCGCACCGAAAATAATCAATTTTATTCGGAACTCATTTCAGAAGACTAGAATATGGAGGCGAGAAACAAGAGCCCTTTGTTAACGATAATGTTTATTTCATTTTACTTTTCTTAAATTCCGCATTGCACTACACATATTGGGATGAAACGATCAATAAGATAATTCGTTCCGTTCAAAACTTACTTGAAACTAGCACACGCACAATCGTCCCATTTTACGCAATATGAAAGCTTGGATTTAGCCGTTTCTTCTCGATAACTTCTGTTCCAGTTGATGTATAATTTTTTTTTTTTCCGTGTTAGGTCATAGATACTAACTTAAACGATTTCCAGAAATTGTTGGAACCGTAATATGTTCATTATTTTGCAATGGGAAACAGTTTACAAGGAAAATTTGCTTTATTCACGGGAGCGACTGCAGAGGTCGCCCAAGTAACGGAAACAATGCCATATGGAGTCAAAATTGAATGTAAAGATAAACTATGCCTTGTCAAAAAGAAAAAAAGTAAAACAATATATATAATATATTCCTTGATTTAAAAGAAAATCCGTAAATACAATGCAATACAATCAATCTTAAGCAAAACTTTCTTGTCAGAGGTCAGAATATAACACAACGCACTCGTTTTGCTTTGAGTGAGTTTATCTTCAGGGTTGGCTACCTTCTGTGACGCCATGAAACTACGAAGCAGGCGTCCCGTTGACGTGTCGCAGCGCCGGAGGTGACCGGTGACGCCGACGTCTACGTACATGCCGGTTTGAAGGCAGGGGGCGGTAGGGGGAGCGGTGGTGCGAGCGAGTTGGCGGGCGGACGACGGGTAACACGAGTAACGACGTCGCCGAAGACACGGTAACCCGAGAAGCGCGCCGGACGTGTCCGGCCCCGGGTGGTCAAGCGGCGGACGGAGTCGTTAGTGTGTCGCAACCCCCCCCCCTTTTTCCCACAAAACCACTTCGACAACAATCTCGCCCGCCCGCGTTAATAAATTCGTCGGCGGTCTAGAGCAACCACCTCCCCCTGCGACCTCGCGCGGCCCGGGACCTCCAAGCTCCAACGGCGCGAAGGTCCCCACGGATGACTTCCAGACGCAACCATGACCTAACTGTCGTTTCTTTGCCCCGCGCATTTCTCAACTCTCAACCCGTTAAGGGCGTTCAAGTGGTGAAAAATCATAATTTTATATTTGTATGAAATTATGTTAGTTTTGTAGACATTACTTAAGAGTACACATACCTCTAACGAAAAAAAAAATTAGCTCAGTCAGTTTTCTCGTAATGGCACTTTAAAGTCAAAATTTGCATATTTTTCACTTCATACAAAACTTGAAAAAAAGTAAGTATATTGAAATGCAAAAAATGACATTATAACTACACGTAACTGTCTACGGTTTGAAGCATATAACAACCGATCATAAAATATTTTTGTGTTTAAAATAAATTTTTAGAAATAACAAAAAAAAATTTCAAATTTTGAAATTTTTTATTTAACAAAAATGTTTTGTAATGGGTCTTATATGCTACAAGCCATAGACAGTGACACGTAGTTTTGATGTGATTTTTTCCATTTAGTTATGTTAACTGGTTTTCAAGTTTTGTATGAAGTAAAAATATGCAAATTTTGACTTTGAAGTGCCATTACGGGGAAACTACATGAGCTATTTTTTTTTTTGTTAGAGGTATGTGTACTCTCAAGTAGTGTGTACAAAACTTACACTATTTCATACAAATATAAAATTGTAATTTTTCACCACTTGAACAACCTTAAGGCCTCGATGTTTAGTTTTGCAGTGGTTTCGAAATTTTTTTTTAACGCAAATTAATACATATATCAAAAATTTATGCTTACAGTTTTAAGACTTATGTATCATAGTTTGTATCTGAGTTTTTCTGTTGCAACACACCCAACGGGTTTTTAGAATTTTGTCCCTAAAATATCACGTGTTTTGTGGTCAAACTAAGCCAAAATAAAGTACAATAATTTTTTTGTTAGCAAACGGTACATTATTTTTAAAACACACACACACATACGCACAGAGAGAAAGAGAGAGAGAGAGAGAGAGAGAGAGAGAACAACTATTTCGAAGAAATCTTGTTATTTTAGTGAACCCTAATACCATCGCACTCACACGTGTTTCTGTCTTCATACACTCGCAGTTACACACTTTATAAATTAGCAGTTCACTTTTTTTTTAATTTAACGATTGACTTTTCGATTGCATTCAATAAATTACATCTTAGGGAGTCTGCAAAGCTCAAACTGCCTTGATTTCAAATTTCGATAAACTGATGACCTAAAGACAATGATAAGATGACAGTTTGCCGAGAACGGTTCAAGATGTAGCGACATTTGTTTGATACTATGAAAGGGTTTATTTTTACGTTTCACTGTATTATGTAAGAGGAATTTTTAAAAATTGCAAATATGTATTCTCAGTGCTATCGCGAACACTGTAAATTTATGTAGGGTGTTTGTGAACGTTTCGTTAATGAACTGAACCTTAATTTAACATTCCGTTTATGTGTGTAAATTATAAATATTAATTTTTTATGATAATCGTGGGAAATAATTATGTGATTCATCTTTATTATTATGAAGGATTCTCAACCGTATTATGACAGCATTTTTTTAAACTGGTTGTATTGTGCAGTGACGAACTCGCTAGAGAGACGGAAAAGTTAAACCAAATACTAAGATATTCAGTTGTTTACATGCCTTAAGGCCGATCAGGCAAGGAAAAATTATAATTTAATTTTTGTATTAAATATTGTTAGTTTTGTAGACGATTCTTGGGAGGAGGGGTACATTTTTCTCTTATAAAAAGTTAGCCACACCAATTCTCCCATAATAACATTTCAAATTCAAAATTTACATGTTTTTACTTCATACACCCCTGAAAACTAATGAACGTAATGAAACTAAATAATTTACACTGCAACTACACGTTACGAGCTACAGCTTGAGGCATATGAAAACCAATTACAAACACTTTTGTACTTAAATTTAAGATATTTTGAATTTTTTGTCACTTTTAGCAAATTTTCAAAACTACAAAACTTTTGTAGTGGTCTTTTTATATGCTTCAAGCCGTAGTCCGTAACATTTTATTTCACAGTGAATCATTTCATTTCATTACGTGCGTTTGTTTTTGGAGGATATATGAAGTAAAAACATTCACATTTTTACTTTGAGATACCACTGTGGGAAAACTGGCTGTGTTAAATTGTATTTTTTAAAAAGAGGAATATGTACCCCCAATTAACGTCTATAGAACCAACACTATTTCATACAAATATAAGATTATGATACTTTCCTTTTCCTTCACTGAACGCCCTAAGTTTGCTTACATAATTTGGTAGAAACATGCCCTTGATGACGTCATTTCCGGGCGTGGGTGCGCGCGGGTGGTCGAACAGCGACGGCGATTTCGTATTCGGCCTTCGCGGTTAACCGCAATAAAATTCGACGGCGAGCATGATTTCGTCAAGACGTGCCCTCGGGACGTGCGAAAACTGGTATGACCGGTCCGCGGGTGGTGAAGCGACAAAGGAAAGGCACAGAATCAACATCGTCCGCGCGTTTAACCGCCCTCTAGACGCGCCTGTGAAAACCTATACCGTTTTTTCGCATTCAGATCTACGTTTCTCTGGTCTGTGAGGGTGACCATACCGTTTACTAATCAGGCAAGCGCTTGAAGTCAGTGTACTTGTGACCTTGTTGCTCGAACGTTTATACACGTGGTCACTGTAGCCCATAAACATTATTTCCGCCATAAGAGCCAACGTAAGTTTGAAGAGCATTAGAGTAAAAATTATTTACCGAATAGCAGATGTGCCGTGTTTATCTTAGTCTACATTGCTTGGAAAACAAAATTACCCAATAAAATGCGAACTTAACAACATGACTGCGTTTTTAAACATATTTCTGTGAGTACCAACATCGCCTACTGTTTGTGCATGGAAACCATTATTGAGCTAACTTAATACATTTATGGTTATTCATTTAATATTTTGTGTACAAAATGTTTTATTGCTATTAGCAAGCAGTTACACTTCGTCAGTGACGTACATATGCTTAAATAAATAATATATGTGACAGTATTTTCAGGTTAGTTTGCTATGTTTATCTATATAAACACAATCTTTTTACCACATAATTTACACTATGTAAACATGAAACATGGCACGTGCCTTCGTTGTTTACACCCGAATTCAACGCACGTAACCGTTTTCATTCAAATCTGTCCATTCTACAGTATAAATACCATACGAGGCGCTTACGAAAACCTTACTCGATATACTCTATGCTGTGTGTTGGTCAACAATAACAAATTGTTCGCGCAAAACTGGCATATAAATGTCCACTTCGAGGAAGTCACAACAAAATGCCATCTCATGTATACTCCTATGCCGTAACGTATGCTTAGTAAATTACCCACTGTTGTAACTTGCTCTGTAGTTTGGTTTGCGCAATGGGTAAGCTGTCTCGCGATGAGTTCCCATGACGATATTTCCATAAAAGGTTAACTAAGGTATTTTGTACAGACAGATAGGCATAATAATAAAAGGTATTCATTACAGTATAGCCGCTTCAGACGTACGATTTTGGGTTAAAAAATCTATACGCTGATTTATTAACAACTATATGTTTATATTAACAACTAAAGGAAGATTAATAATTGGTAAAAAAACAGGTTTTCAAAAGTGCTGACTTTAGTGTGAAGAGTCTGTACTTCAATTGTGCCACTACAACATTCTAGTACTCAAACTAAATTCAATATTTTACTGTATTGAAACAATTTATTACACAGTAAGCGAAAGTAGGTAAATTGACGTTGGCAAAATAGAAAACCAGGAAACCAAATTCGCGGATTCGCTTCCTCAGAGTGTAGCACTGCATAATAATAATAATAATAATAATAATAATAATAATAATAATAATAATAATAATAATAATATCGTCTTTATTTGGCGCAGTTAAGACATACTCGCCTTATCTTACACTGAACCATTCAACTATCTACTACAGGGCAAAAAGGCACCAACAAAGCTACTTGACCACTTGTTTGCTTGTATTTGTATTTAAGATTTTCGTTTGAAGAAATAAAAGTATTTTCAGCCACCAACAGAAATGTGTGAAAGTATTGGTTATGTAGAGAATTTTTGCTGCCTGTTTATCAAAGGTTTGGCTATTAAAAATATTAATTGATGCAGGATTGTGTGTTTTGGATACAAATGACATGTTCGGGAATAAGATGTTCTGTTTGTGTGCCTTTTTTTCCGTGACATTATAAATAGCAAACGTAGCTAATTACTGAATCTACTACATAAATATGCGTTGACAATCACTACAAGAGTTTTAATTAAAGACGTGAAACAGCCAAAATGAGGGACGTCTGCAAAATTATAAATTTCAACTAATACCTTAATTCCAAATACAGTAATACTACAGCAGTTTAAAATTTCGACAATAGGTATAAAATATTTTATACGCATATAATGAAAATGCAACGAATTTTTGTGTAATGATACTAGATTCATTTAGACCGTCTATCAATTATTATTTTATGTTTATATTTCTTACATTGTCCTTCAAAATATCTAAATTAAATTTAAAGAAATTTATTAGAAATATCAGCATCGACAGTCGCAAACTGATTAATAAATTGTGTTACTACTTAAATGTTAATCTTTGTTGTGTTGGATTTCTTTTTTATATGTGACGGTCTACATACAGTGCACGTGTACAACTTATTAATAAGAATGAGTATTCGTAGTGAAGAATTATTTGTTCTTAATTTAGTATGTAAATGTGCTTTAACTTTTACATTTTGTCCTATTCCAATACATCAATCTTTCATGTTGAAGTTACCCAGCACGAAGCAACTGCGATTGTCACATGGAAAATAATGCTTTGAAAAATTGTTGTCCTAAACTAACACGGCAACAAGGAAAGTTCAGACTGTTTTTAATATCTGCAAATTCAGTACATTTCAAGTTACTTGTTTTCAACGCAATAAAACTCTATAATACATCTGAACTTTCACAGTGCCGTAAACGGCAAAACATATGCAGTCATTACTAGTTCATAAACTCACCAACGTATGTCAGCCGCTTTGCGCGAATTGTTATGCACAGCAAACCTGTCAGAAAGAAAGCACTACTTCGCGGGGTAGATGATAGGTCTGGCCAGAGAGCTACAGGGGCGGTGCGGTCTACAATGTAGGCGCACTGACTGTACACGCGGCACATCCATCTGTCTTGGTGCGCGGCCATCACTTCCCTCCACTTCCAACCCCCCTCGTGCTTTCCCACCCCTTCAAGCAGCACCCCAAGGTCACCGCCAACCTACCACCGCTGCCTCCTTCGCTCTCCGCCACGGAGTTGTTCCTTCTGGCAGCTTCTTCCTGACGAGGACCTTCGCAGGACCTCCTCGCCCATGTCGTCGACGTGGCAGGCGCATCCTCTACTCAACAACCCCCTTCCGTCCTAAGTAATGTCACCTTCTTGAGCTGATAAGCACTGTGGTAGGGTCTTGTTGTGCATTTTGAATGCTTTATGTCCGGCACATTTACAAAGCAATAATTTGGGAATAAGACCTTTAAAAAATCACGGAACATAACAGTAAACAGTTCTGCAACCCTGACGATGACGGCGACAATATCTGCCGAAACGACTGAGAAAACAGAAATGCAGATGTCGCCTCAACCTTGTAGCTGATAATTAACAAGACTCATGCCACAGGCCATCTTGTTTCCTGTACTTGATTATTGTGACGTAGTGTATTCCTATTGAGTGAACACTTATCAGCGAAACTAAAGCGAATTTAAAATGCATGTGTTCGTTTTGTGTTTTCCTGTGTTTGAATAAACTAATCTGGTTCCGTCTGAACGACAGACGTTGACATCACGGTCTAACTCTGGCCTGCAAAATGCTTTCATCGCCAGATGTCGCCCCTGAATACTTGAAAAGCAGGCTGGAGACTATAGGGAACAATCACCACTACAACATAAGGTGTAAATTATCCCAACAGCTTACCATACCTACCCACAAATCTAATTCATTCTCAAGGTCATTTACCGGCTCTGTTGCTTGGGCTTGGAACAGTTTACCAGTAAACTCGCCAACACTCTCGGCTTTTAAACAAAGTGCACACAAACATATAGGCTACACGTCTGTCAATAAGAGTCCGAAGAAAACCAATTTTTAATTTAGGTCATATGGTTGGAAATAGTAATGCATGTATGTATATCTTTAAATTCTCGTGAATATTATTTGCTATGTTAAACAGTTACTGTGCGTGTCTTAAATTAAATTGTCTGTGGTAGTTTTGTTCTGTCCATTATTGAGACAAAACTCTATTGTTTATCTTTAGTGTTATTCTGTATTGTTTCACGTTGGTGTTCTTCTGTGCTGTTAGTAATAGTTAGCAGACGTAACGTTGGTAGATTTAGTGTTTATTATTTTTATTTTTTTATTATTAATATTTTAACTTTTATATTTGTAATTATCCAAATATACGTTTAATCTGAAGTGGTTTGTACATGGTTAAGTGTAAGAGAAGACAACATGCCTTAACGTCGCCATTATAAAATACATAAATAATTAAAGCCTACGATCAAGATGAGAGAAGATAACCGATGTGAATGTACTATGGTCTTAAAACTTGTTTACGTTTGAAGTTAGATGGCAGTATAATTGTCATTGACCGTTTCATAATAACAGCTATTTGCATGCTGCATGCGTTTGGAGATTTTTTTTATAGATATTCGCTTCAAAACGTTAAAAGAAGTGCATCAGAAAAAAAAATTTAATTCCATTCATATTGTGCCAGATTCACTTGTGACATACAGTTATGTTGTAAATAAAGTTGTGTTTCGTTACATTTGTCAGAAAGTAGATCCCAAAATAAATAAAATAAAAAGCAACGCCTGACAAGCTATCAACGAGAGAACGTGAAAAATGGCATTTTAAGCGGACTAACGTCTTGCAATTGAAACATTTTGCAGCTAGTTGCAATCATTTTTAAAGTAACTACTTGGTGCGCATTACGTTTGTATACTTACGAAAATAAAATAGAGTTTAACACTACGTCACAATAAGTTAATAAATCAGGCACACTTATTAAAATAATTAATTTCAGGCCTATAAAATTGCTATGAACTGTTTTTGTAGGTTACCGTGTCTGGAAAAATTCTAACCATATTCTAAAAACATAAAAATGTGTTGGACCTAAATCGTACATCCCAAAAATAATGTAAGTTTCTTGCACATAGACGCGATACTGTATTACATATGCCACACAGTGGCATCCTTAGTACTCCATTCATTTTGATACGTTTTACCCAATCTGATATATTCGGCAAAAATTAACTGAAATAACGTTCTCCGTAGTTAAGAACGCTTCCTTCCGAAAAAAAAGTGCATATTGAATTATAAGGTAGGTCAACTCACCTTTCACGTTATCGCTTTCGGACAAAAAAAATTTCCGCTTTGATACCAAGAACATATTGCTACAGGAATACAAACGTACATAAAATTACGAGTAAGTTTTTCGAGTGGTTTAAAAAATTAAATTGCTCACAGATTTAAGGGTGTTGAAAAGACATCTTTTAAGGCACTCTGTACCAAAAATGTCCTAATCTTATAACTATACCAAGCACTTGTCAATTCTTACACAATACAATAATAGCAATTTCCCACAAACATGGCATTTTTTCGATTCCATAGTTTTCCTACAAACGTATGTAAAAGTAGCGGTTTGACGATTTTCGCAACTTACCCGAAGCAATAACTATTCAAACGATACTTATTAAATAATTAATAGTGAAAAGTATATAAACAAGCTACAAAATGACTCCTTTCTTACTTCCTGTAAAAACAATTTTTTTTAAATACAGGTTCTCAAAGATACGCCAAAATTTTAGTATTTTTAAAATTTTTTTAAGTACAAACAATTTTTACGTGAAGTTATAAAGGCGTAATTCTAAAGTTTAATACGTCTGTTTTTCACTCCAAGCTAATCTATTCGTGTCATTTGCGTAATATTTTGCCTTGTAGGCCTCTAAATAGCGAAAACAGACAAATCGCTACTTTGACATGGCCTTGTAGGAAAACTATGGTACCGAAAAACATTTTCTTAAGGAATATTACAGTTAATGTAATTTGTAAGAGTTGGACAGTGTTTGGTACAGCTGTAAAATTACGATTCGAAGAGCAATATGGGCCGTACCGAGATGAACAAAATTGTCAGTGGTGGCATATATGTTGTTTCGACAGATACTGAGCACCATAATTATTATTTAACCCGTAATTCCCCATACCGCCAGGGCTCTGTGGTAGGCAACGCCCTAAACATTGAGTTTCAACTTTCTTCTTGAATCCTCGATGGCTGCTATGATCTGCCGGATATACTGTGCATTTATGACAGAAACATGTTTACACTTATATCTTCATATAATTCCCAAAGAAAGCTCTGTTTCGATAATGGAGTACTGTATTCACATTCCATGTCTTTTAAAAAATCCTGGAATCGCACATGGCGTGGAATTCAGACTTATTGGCTGTCTATCCACGAATTATACGAATAACGACCTGTCTATTCTGGCAAAAATGGAGTTTCTGGAAATCTAACCCCGGGTCCTCCCTAGTGCGAGTCTAATGTGTTACCCTTGATATGAGGTCAGTATGGAGCAGCGAATAACAGAAGATGTGGTGGAAACTTGAGTGACTCCAGAAAGTCTGCTGGCCAGTGGCAACGTTTGTGACGTTTCCCACGTGCGAATGTCATATATATGACAGCAGACCACCGGTCGTGAGAAAATCCACTGACCAGTGACCGCATTGGTGACGTTTCCCACATGCGGATTACATCTATACGACAGCAGACAACCGGGCATGAGAATATATGCTGGCCAGTGG